>PVIR01000847.1:18600-59232 GCA_004026965.1 Petromus typicus | reverse complement strand
CAGGTCCTTGCTCTTGCAAGACAGGCACAGGAACCACTGAGCTAAATCCCCGGCCCCAGTATTTGTTTATTTCTTGAGTAAAGTGACAGAGCTAAATGAGGACAAAATGGGCCCTCCAGAATACACGCAAGAGAAGCAAAATATTGCCAAATGTGTTGGCACACTCCTGTGATCCCAGCAATCAGGAGGCTAAGGCAGGAGGGTTGCCACAAGTTCTAGATCAGCTTGGGCTACTTAGTGAGACCGTGTTTTAAAGCAGCAGCAGAAAGGGATAGACAGACAGACAAACATACACACACACACACACACACACACACACACACACAGAAGCCAAAAATGAATGGGGAGACCCTGAGGTGTTCTGTGTGTCGAGACTGAAAGGGCTGCTCTCCCTTGCAGTTCAAGTCTTGTTACAGGCCCAGGACAGGGTTACTGGTGATAGCTGCAGGGCAAAAGATGGGACCAGAGTGTCGGCACCAACCAGAGTGGCATCAGCATCTCTGAGAGTCTTACAGGGCCTGTGGAAACATCCCGTCTCTAGCTGGCCAGGTGGCACGCGCTTGCAACCCCAACTTTCTAGGAAGCTGAGGCAGGAGGATGGCAAGTTTAAGCAGAGCCTGGGAAATTTACAATTTAGTGAGACCCTGTCTCAAAAACAAAAAGCTAAGAAAGCCCCTAGGGATGTAGTGTGGGGTGAAGGTCCTGCATTTAATCCTCAAAACAAGAAAATGAGGAAAGATCAAGTCTAGGAATGGGGCATTGTGATTTCTGCAGCTCTGTCTGAACTGCTAATTGCTTTTTTTTCTTTCCCTGGAACCAAGGATCAACCTCAGCACCTTGCACGATCCAGGCCGGCAGGGGGCGCCACTGAGCGAACTCCTTGGCCCCTGTCAAACTTGTTCTTCAAGATGCTTCATCTCATAATGATGCTTTTCATAGAAAAAGAACTTCTAGATGCCTAGACGTTCTCTTCAGCTCCTCCCAAACCTCCCCCTTCTTCTGGTTCTTGTTCTTTTCCCATTTCTATTTCCACTTCCTCTGTTCTCTCTAAACATAGTGATTTTATATGTTGCATCTAATATTTGAATATTGCCATAGATAATATCAAATAGGACACCAAGCCTATTTATCTGGTTTTCTTTTGAGACAGAATGTTGCAGTGTATTCCAGACTAACCTTGAACTTGAGGCGACCCTCCTGCCTCCTGACTGCTGGGATTACTGGCACATGACACCAAGTGGTGATTTTTTCCTTTCACGTTTTTTGTTCCGGGGATTGAACCCAGGGCTTGGAGTGCTGGGCTGGCGCTCTTCCCTGGACTCCTCCCTTGCCTTGGAAGTGCGCGTTTCTAGGGGTGGGATCTTGCGACCCACTGCCGTCTCCTGCTGGGTGTGGTTTGGTCCCCAGGCTGTGTAGCCCAAGGATCCGCACAACTTGGCCTCTTGAAGCACTGGTGAGGGCTGAGGGACTGTCACGGGCTCAGCGAGCCTGGGGTCGAGGGCAGAGCGCTGGGGCACCTGTGCTGATGTGGAGCCGCCTGGGGGCGCAAGGGCTGGAGCAGGTGCAGGGGTGATGCCGATTTGTTCCTTACCTTAACTTTTCCATTGGCTTCTCGGCCACCTTTGCATCGGGACAGCAGGTGACAGGCCCACACTGTACTGTGCCTGGCACACATGGCGCCTGGCGGTGGGTAGACATGCTACCTCCAAGATAAAAAGTTAAATGGAGGGGAGGTTGTGAGTGGAATGTGGGGTGTCAGTTCCCCGGGGCCTCTCCCATTGGTTCTTCCGGGGCTCACAAAACCCATCCTCTGCCTTCTCCTCCATGGAGTTAGCCTGGGCCACTGGACCTCTTTCTCTATCCCCTGGCTCCCAGGTCCTGCCTGAATCTGCTTCCTTTGTGCTATATTTGCCGTGCAGCTCTCCTGCATACCCAGTCCTGGGAGTGGCGGGTGGCATGACTGTGGTATCACGCTGCGCCCCACCAAGTTCTGGGCCACCTCAGGACTCCTGTCTGAGGAGCGCACCCCAGCATGGCTGCACTGCAGACCTGGTGTCAAGGGAGACTTCCAAGGGCAGCCTGGCTGGGGGCTCATCCCCAGGTCCCTCAGGACATGGAAGGAGCCTGGTAGGGCTGGTGCCCAGTGTAGCATCATGCATGCTCTGGCCATGGCTGTGCGGCACCTTTGGAAAGCAGCGCACTGCAGTCAGGTGGGTGGGGTGGGTGTGCCCAGTGCCCAGTGAGCGGCAGCTCCTTATCTGGTCACACATGACAGCTGGAAATCAGAGGAGAAGGAGCCGGGCGGGCTGGGTGAGCAGAGGCCTAGAGCTGACCGAGCACAGGAGGCCCTAGTGGCTCCCGGGTCGGCGGAAGAAAAGAGAATTGGAAAGGAAATGGGGATGGCTAATTGTTTCTCCTCTTCATTTATCGTTTTTGTTTTGCTTCACTTTGTTTTGCAGTGCTGGGGTTAGTGCGCTAGACAGGCGCAGTCCCACGAGCCACATCCTCATCGTGTTTATTTCTGGAAAGGGTCAGTTTCTCCTTCCAAGTGTGTGGAAGAAAAAAACTGAAGAGTCTAATAACTTTGTCATAACTTTTGTTCTGTACCTTGTGATTACATGGTATTCTCAGAAATGGGCTGATTTTCTTTTTAGTTAAAAAATACTCTGGCTATCCCTGAGAGTTCGTGCCTGTAATTCTGAAACTCTGGGAGGCAGGAGTATTGCAAGCCTGGCCAATTTAGTGACTTGAGGAGACTTTGTCTCAAAAAGACAGCTGGGGATGCAGCTCACTGTGAAGACCATAAACCCTAAGTGCTCAATAGCAGTAACAGCAACAAGACCGACTCCAGGCCCTGAGAGGCCACGCACAGAATTTTGGACAGCCCCGCCCCTACCTTCGGGGAATCGGCCGTTAAAGACGTGCTTGAAGCCAGAGGGTTTCTGAAGCTCAGAACATCTGAAGTTCTTCCCCTGACAGCAGGAAAAGAAAGTACTGGGCTGTGTTGCCGCTTGCAGAGAAGGCACCAGACCTCAACCTGGCTGTCTCCAGAGTTGCCATGAGCCCCACTCCCTGGGGGCCGCCTGCCCGAGAGCAGCCTGGACAGCACGCAGCCACCTCGGAGGGAAGTGGGAGGCAGTGATCTCATCCGGGTTCTGTTACGCTGATCACGTTACAGTCATGATGAGTTGAATAAAATGTGTCATTAAATTATTTCTGCCCGTTTCCTTTTAGGGGTGCTTGGGAATGAACCCGTCCACTAAGTGGGTCTCTCCCTCACAGCAGCAGTCTCAGCCTCTTTCCCTCCCGGGGACCCCCAGAGACAAAGCCACAATCGTGGCTCACGTGTCTTACCTGCTCGGCTGGCAGAGTCTAAGTCACTTCCTGTGGCTGTGGGGATCCCAAGTCTGGGTCCCTGCTCCCTGCTGGGGTCCCTGTGCCAATGGATGGGGCTGGCGGGGAACAGCTCAGGTGGGCGGGCACTGACACGCGTGTTTCGGATTGTTGCTGATGAATGTTTCTGTGATGTTCCCTGATGGTCTGGAGATGGGTCTCCTAGTGGGTATCCTCCTGCCTCAGCCTCCCTAGTTTCGGCGTGATGTGTGTTCCCAACTGTAACACCTGAGTGCATCTCTGCCAGGCATGTCTCCACTCAGCCAGGGCACACTGGGCACATCTCTGCTGGGCACTTCTACACTGCTGGCTTTGGCTGCACTGAGAAGGCAGTGGGTGGTGGCAACCTGGCAGCTGGCCATCCTGCCTAGCAAGCATTGGTGCTGTGATGCAGGAGACCTTTATCTGAAACCCGCCTTGGTGTAGCTGTCTAGGGTGAGCCAGGTCTGGGGGACCAAGCCCTGAATCTCTTGGGACCATCGGTGCCATGGTCTGCAGTAGTGCTGGCTTTGTACCCTGGGGTGCCATGTAGGAGGCAGTGCCTGGCTCTGCCAGTTGTCTCAGTCCTGGCTGGCCACGGGGCAGACCCGATGCCATAGCCTCTCCCATGTCTTCTGGGATGCTCACGTGGTACCAACTCCTGGTGTGCAGATCAGACTAAACCCCAGGCCACCTGGGCCCTGGGGGCTGCCCTGGCCTGACACCACCTGTGCTCCCAGAGCCAACATCCTTGCCCTTTACTTGTGAATTTCCTGACTCACAGGAACATAAGGGACACACTCGATGGACACTACAGGTTGCAAGGCTGTGACCCTGATGGCTGGCAGCCCTTGTCACTGCTTGGTGGGGCTCTGGCCACAGCAACACTGTGACTTGTGCCCAGAGGACATCTTGTGGAGACTGCAAGGCGGTGAGCTGAGGGCTGTGGCCTCCTGGGCAGGAGGTGAAAGGTCCAGCCCCAGGGCCAGGAAAGTGCAATGGTGAGGTGGTCTCTGACCCATCCTGTGCCCCACTGCCCCTCCCCCCATTGTGGCAGGGCTGGGCTCCTGTAAATGAGCTGGTTTTGCTAAGTTTGCTGAGTGGTTCTGATGCCCACCAGCGCTTGTCGCTGGCTGGAGATGATAGCTGAACCATCTCTGGTCCCCGCCTCCTCTCCCTCTAGGGCCTGCCCCTGCTCAGCAGAGCCTGGTGTTGGGGACAGCTGGCTGGTGGTCTGTGGTGCGGAGGACAGTGTCTTGGTTTGTACTGCATGAGTAGAGGGGACGCCGCACCATGTATGGTTTGGTCCTTGTGGAGCAGTGCGTGTCTCAGTCTCTGCTGCTGCCTCCCCTGCCTTCCTCCTTCAGTTAGCGTCACGGCTCCGGGTCCCTGAATACTATCTCACCAGTCCTGGGTCTGAGATGACACTGTGCCACGGCCCATGGCCTCGGTTCCCCTGGCTGTGAGGCGTGTGTCTAACTCCAAGCAGCCTGGTGGTCACTGCTCTAGGGGTCACAGTGCAGCTGGTAAACGCCATGGGGGTATCTGGGATCCTTGGGGACAATGCCAATTAACTGTTCAGTGGCATCAGGGCCCACACTGAGTGGATTTTACTGAGGTTCCTGGGGAGGGTGCAATGAGGAGGCTGCAGGGCCCTGGGGTCTGCAGGGGGCTTGCATACGTGCAGACGTAGATGTGCAAACACATGCAGAACCAGACATGCAGACACACACATGATCCCCAGCCTCCTCACTACAAAACAATTGTGATGCCGCCTGACCCTCGCGTCAGGATGGCCTGTCCCACTCCCAACAGGTCTGCATCTTTTCTGTCTTGCTGTCTCATGACAAAGCCCCGTGAGTTTGATGAATCCTGTGTGAGAGCCAATTTTGTGACCTTTTCTATGCTCTATATTAATTTCTGCTTTTAAAATTATTTCCTCCTTTCAGGCCAGGGATTTAGGTCAATGTTTCCAGCACCTACCTTGCAAGTACAAGGTCCCGGGTTCAATCTCCGGTTACCACATACAACAATGCCTGGTGTGGAGGCTCGTGCCCACCAGCAATCAGAACCACACTCCACAGTGCCAGGCGTGGTGGCTCATGCCCATAATCCCAGTACTCAGAATGCAGAGCTGTGAGTTCAAGGCTGAGCTGAGGGCCAGCCTGAACTATTAAAGTGAGATCCTGCCTCAAAAAAAAAAAAAAAATTATTTCCTCCTTTCATGTTAAATTTATTTTTTGCTTTCCTTTTCTTTTGAGACAGGATTCACTCCATACCCCAAACTGGCCTCAAACTCATGGTGACACTTCAGTCTCAGCCTCCTAAGTGCTGAGGTCACTGGTGTGTGTCACTACACCTCGCACTTTCCTAACTGTTAACTAGTTGGTCATCTGTCTCAGCCTTTAGACGTCTCTACTGTGCTCTGAGTCATTCCCTTTAAGAGCTTATTTGGCTAAAGCTGTAAGTTGTGATATGAAATATTTTTGTTACTGTTCAATTCATATATTAGTGGGGTTTTTTGGTGGTCCTGGGGATCGAACTCAGGCCCTCGTGCGTGCAAGGTAGGCGCGGTACCACTGAGCTAAATCCCCAGCCCTTGACTGAATTTGTGGTACTGGGTTTTGCAAACACCTCTTAGTTCTTTTCAGTTATGTGATCGGGCTGGAGACCCCCCAGAACCTGTCCCTTCAGGCTCCCAGCGCCCTTCTTCTGTCCTCTGGGGGGACAGCAGGCACTCAGAGCGATGTGTTTTCGTGTCCCGCACGTGCGGAGTGGGAGCTGCTGGTTGGAGAATGCCAGGCTGATGCACTTCCTTTCTACTCTCTTGGATGGTGCCCTGGCCGTGCAGATGGCCCGTCAGGTTCCTCTCTCGGCCTGTTCACTCTGGCTGCTTCATGATCAAGATGTGGCACTCTTTCTTCAAAGGGTACCAGGACAATGGGAAGACACAGGGCAGTCACAGAGCTGCGGCCAGAGGCTCGGAGAACACAGATGCCCACACACTCTGTGTCAGCAACAAGCTGCCAGTGGTGCCCTCGGTCTGTGGGGCCGAGGGATGGTGAGGGGCTGGGTGGGGCACCAGCTGCCTGTATCCCCTTGTCTGGCACATGTGAAGCTGCGCTTCTGGGTCCCAAGAGGCCTGGTACTGCACCCCCGCCTGCACAGAGGGCATCTAGCCTCGGCTCTTGGCCTTGGCTCTGGCTTGGAGTTGAGCAGGGTGTGGAAAGTGACACTGGGGAGAGGATGTGGCAGGGGAGGGGCTGGTGTGGCACCTTGAGGCCTTCGCATCTTGGCTCAAGTTTGCACCGTGTGTTAATGTGGTGGGCAGGTCACCTACTGCCTCCCGGCTCAGAGATACACTTCCAGAGAGAGCTTGCACAGAGCTGGGCACTGGGCCCCCAGAGCAGGAGGAAAGGAGTGGAGGTTTCTTCCTCCAAGGTCCTGGTGGCTCACAGGGAACCTCAGAGGCCCGACACAAAAGCTGGCCTCAGCCTAGCACGAGCTGACTTCACAGGGGACAGTACCCATGTCTCCTCTGCCTGATTTCACTGCCTTCTGGAAGCCACATGTAAGGTGACCATTCTGCAGGTCTCAGGCTCCAGACATTGTGTGCGTGGCACCCATGCAGCACTGGCTGTGGTATAGGCAGGAGCCAGAGCTGTCGTGCAGAGTCAGGAAGGAACCAAGTGTCGGCCCAGCAGAGCCCCTGGCCCCCGTAGAGGTCCTGCCATCAACCCAGCGTCCAGCCCCATGGCCACAGGGTACAGCAGCCACCAGAGGTGACTTCCATACAGAGAGAAGAAAACAGGTCATGTAACCCTAACCCTTGGGGAAGCCACAGCTCTCCACACAGAGGAGGTAGCAGATAGCCGGTGTTGATGTATGCGGCTCATCCCATACTAGGGAGGCTGTGGCAGGAGGATCTCTGAATTTGAGGCCAGCCTGGGTTACATAGTTCAAGGCCAGCCTGGACTAGATAGCAAGGCCCTGTCTCAAACGAACAAAAAAAAATGTAACAGACAAGAATGTTCAGTGGGTCATGCATGAATGCTCCCATCTTCAATAACCAAGAGAAGGTCAACAAAATGAAGATAAATAGAAGGTACTGAAAAAGACCCAAATAAATCTAGAGATAGGAAATATACTGGACAGGCCCGACAAGCAGGGTACATTAGTCAGCGCTTCTGAACTATGACAGACACCCGGAGGAGCAACTGAGGGAGGCAGGCTCCCTTGCTCTCGGTTCTGAGGCCTTGGTCCACAGTGAGCTGGCTGAGGTGGTCACAGCAAGGTGTGGAGGACAGGGACAGAGAACCCTGCTCAGCTGAGAGGACTCCCCGTGGTTCAGTAGCTGTGATGAGGTGGGAGCCCCCTGCCCAGCCACTTCCAGGGCCTATTGGCAGCGCCTTGCACTTGGCCTTCAGGGCATTTTAGACGTGAGCCAAACCACGCGCACTCTGAAAGGACTGGTGGAGGAGAAGGACCCTGTGGGACTTCACTGTGCCAAGCAGGCTGCTGCCCGAGGCTGCTTTCCCGGCAGGTGCGTATGGAGGGAGGTGGAAACGGAGTAGCTAAACTTTTTCCAGATACGGAGAAAACTCATGTCCTGAAGCTCAGCAAGCCTGACTAAAGAAGCAGGAAGAGAAGCCCGCCCCCCCACCACCACCTGAGGAGGAAGCAGCCAGAGGCAGGAGCCTGCAGGGAGGAGCAAAGGTGGAAAGGATAACAGCTCGAGACCAGCCAGCGCCAAGTCTGGGGAGTCAGCCGCCTGTTTTCAAAGAGGATTCTGCCTCTACACACTGCGCTGAAGGCGCCCTGCAGACTGACTGTGGACCCTGTGGACCCACAGCAGGGCCTAGGCCCACCCTGCTCAGCGCCTTCGTCTGAGCTCGGGGTAGGCTGGCCGGCCAGCCGGCCGGCTGCTGGGGCTCCTAGAGGCCCCTGCCTGAGCTCACCCTTGCAAGGCAAGGAGGGGACACAGCTGCCTGTGTCTTTTCTCTGTCACTCCATAGCCCCTACCTGCATGTTCAGTCACACCAGGATCAGAGTTTCTACACATGAATGCAGGGCAGGGTGCACGTTCAGTGCAGTGTTACTTGTCTTTAAAAGTGAGGGAAATTGTGGTGTGCTTGTGCCATTACACAGGTGAGAGCTGAAGGCTGCATGCTGCAAGAGAAGCTGGGCACAGGAAGGCCCACCAGGGGTCACGTGGAGGACGGGCATCGGAGCCCGAGTCTGTGCTGTACAAACATAGAGTGCGCTCGCTGCAGTTTCAAACCCCACGCACAGCTCTGCACTTGGTCAGCTCAGTGCCAGTGCCGTGGGCGGGCTGGAGGAGGAGCAGGAGCTGGGCTGTGGGAGGGGGGGTTATGGGCACAGCAGGAGCCCTGGGAGCCCACGGCTGAGGCCTCAGCTGTTGGCCTTGTGGAGCTTCCAGGGAGCAGCTCGTGACCTCTGTGTCTTGACTCCCTGTCGGGGCCACCTCATCCAGCGCAGAAGTAATGGCCCAGAGAGGTCTGCGTGGGCTGCCAACCCGATGTTCGCTTGAGGTAGTGGCTCCTGTGTCCCGGGGAGGAGCATGGCTCATTGTCCCTGGCATTTGGGTGTCTCGATGCAAAGGGACCTGCCCCTGGCTGGCCTGCGGGAGTTGCCTGTCCTGCAGATGTACCTCATGGCCCTGTCTCTCCTTCTAGGCCCTCCCAGTGGACACCTCTGAGGACAGCCCTGCCCGCCCTGCTGACCCTGTGCTGTGGTGAGTGAGGCATAAATGTCTGCCATGTGTGTCTGTGGTGCGAGTGTGTCTGGGTTTCCTGGTGCAGACCAGACATGGGGGGCCCTGGAACCTTCACCTCCTGCAGAGATCCCAGAAGCACTGGGTGGGGCCAGAGCCTGCCACTGAGGGCTGTGGGCACAGCCTCTCTCCGTGCTGTGGTGACCCCTCCTCTGTGGCAACCCCTGCCCCGTGCCCCAGGGTGTAGTGTGCCTCTGCCCCGTGCCTGCTGCAGTGCAGGCTGGAGCTGCAGGGTCCCGCCAGGCCGGGCACCATCGCCTTCCTCTGTGGGCTCAGCCTGAGTCCCTCATGTCGTGGGCCTGTTGTGACCAGGATGCTGGGAAGCACCCAGCAGGTGCTACCCATGTGGCCTTGGTGCGGCCCTACCACCATTCATCTGGTTCGCCGTGGTGGTTTCTGGGTTTCGATTCACAGCTATCTCCTCACTGTGGCCCAAGCACAAGATACCTCCTTTGTCTCTGAATTGGAAGGACTCTGTTGAGTGTCACTTTGCAGTTCTCTTTTTATGGCCGCTAATTTTGTGACCGATGGAGTTGCTGTGAGCACACGGCGCTCCCTGGCTACCTGGCACCCAGGGGAGCTGGCTCACTCCCGCATTCACAGTTTCCAGTTTCGCTGCTTTCCCTCAACTTTGATAAGTTTGCTGTGGTCTTTCAGCTGCTTAAGCTACTGTTACTCTATCACCAGCGGAACACTTCTCTGTCCTCGCTAGGACAGCAGAGCTGTGGAGAGGCCAGCTGGCACAGGTGGCACCTGAGAGACCAGCTCTTCGTTCACGAGCTCAGGTCAAACCTGTGTGTCTTCGTGTTGCTCCCGGCTGGTGTGGAGGGAGTCCGGGGCTGCGTCACTGAGCTGCACCCCAACTCTAACACAGCATGTTCTCAGTTTTACTTTTCTTGTTTTTTGAGACAAGGTCTCACTCTGTAGTTCAGATTGACCTTGAACTGTGTGGCCCAGGCTGACCTTAAACTTGGGAGGAGGATAGCAGTTAATTCCAGGCCAGCCTGAATTGTATTGCAAGACTCTGACTCAAAATGCAGAAAACAAACAAGACAGGAAAGATCTGGGAATCGAGACAGACGACCCTGCACCGGAGCCACGAAGTGGGTGAAACGGGTCCTGAAGTTTATTGGAGATACTTTTGCTTCTGGCTTGACCTGTGACTCCCAAGGGCTGCCCGGGGAGAAGCAATGGGAGTAGGTGATCCCCAGGGCCCAGGGACACCCCTAGGAGAAGATGGCCTGGCATTGGCAGAGGCAGTGCCGTGTGCAGCGGGAACGGGAGCTGGTGAAAATGTAACCAGTGAGCACAGTTACCACAGCTTTCAGGGACGTCAGTGGTAGGATGTGGGCTGCGGGACCTGGGCCGCGGGACCTGGACAGGCTTCTTCCCAGTACTCACAGTGTCCCATGCTGTCCATTGCTGAGTGCTGGTGGGACCACGCCTTCCTGCGCTGTCGCATGGCTTTGCTCTGCTCTTCCCAGGTTTCCTCCGTGGGGACCCCAAGTCTCTGAAGGCTCCTCATGGCACCCAAACTGTGCCTTCCGGTGTGTGTAGTTCAGTCTTGTCCTGTGTGTGACCGGGAGCCTGGCATCTGGATTTCTCACTGCCCAGGGCTGCCTGTGTCTTGGGGAGGCAGAAAGGCAGCTTTCCTGAAGAAGAAGCAAAGTTTACAGGACTGAGGATGGTCAGTCTAATTGTTGAGACCTTGCACATTTCTTAATGTGCAAGCAAGTCAGTTTTTTCTTGATATTTAAGTTTTGCTTATAGAAGTAACCTATGATTATAAGATCAAACAGAGCCAAATTTTAAAAGGGCATTGTTTATTGGATGCCATACTCTAAAAATGGCTGTGCTGACCCTCCAGAGCTGTGAAGATGCAGGAGAACACTGAGACATATGCAGGTGTGCATGACTGTGTGCAGGTGTGTGCAGGTGTGCACAGCTCACCAAAGCTTGTGTGTGTCCTGTCACCTGTGCAGTGTAGCTTTAAGGGGCCCTGGGTGTTTTCCAGTGTATACAGACCTCACCTGCAAGCACTATCCCTTGTACACATGTGCCCCAGGGTGTAGTGTGCCTCTGCACACTCCTCTGTGTACACACGTGGCTGTGTCAAGTGAGAATTCCCTTGTGACCATCTCAGTGCAGTTCTGTGGCCTCTGGTCCGTTGGAACCAGAGCACACTTGAGACGTGACACGAGGTGTGGGGCGCAGTGTGGCATAGCAGGGCCCTGTCCCATCTGGGGGCGCCAGGCAGAGGCTGCTGTCCTGGTGACGCAGCAACCTTGCTGCCTGGCTGGCCTGCAGCCTGCCTCGGTGGAAGGTGGACTTTGCTTCCTGCACAGCGTGGAGCCAGCTCTCCACTCTGTCCTCCTGGCTGGTGCTGTTTGCAGGTTACTGTAGTGACAAGGAGTGTCCAGGTGGCCAGTGGCTGGGTCAAGGACTCTGTGCCCCTAGGAGCATGTGCTTTGGGGACGTTTGGTGCTCTGCTCCTCCCGATCAGACACGGGGAGGGCTGTGCGGTGAGTCTGCGAGCCTGGGTGGCTGCATTCAGCATAGTTCCTGCCTCAGCCCTTCACAGCCCGGACTGCAGGGACTGTGGGGGTTTCTGTGCAGCTGTGCTTGACTGTGCAGTTGCCGTGCATGGCATAGTGGGAATTGTGTCCCCCATGGTCACCTGCACCACTTGGTCCTTTGCTGAAGATAGCTGGGAAGTGCCGGCTGCTCCTGGGCACTGGGCACTGGACCCCACAGTGCCTGGCTACACTGGGCTCTCTGTGTCCAGAGGTTTCCAGTAACAGCAGCTGACAGAGCTGTTACCTATTAGAGGTGGCACTGGGTAGTGTCTCCTTCATGCTCACAGCCTCAGCCCTTGCCTTTCTCCTGGCCACTCACTGGGAGCGTCTAGTCCAGCTACAGGCCAGGGCCTAGTCACTGGCCCTCTGCTTCCTCTGTCAGTGCTGCCCTCACAGGCCCAGGGCTCCGAGGGTTGGGGTGGCGGGTACATGTCACTGAGCCCAGCTGTCCTCTGGTCATCCCAGGATGGGCACCTCTACCCGGTGACCCAAGGCAGCCAGGGGGCCTTGGGCTTCGGCCCCTGCTTTCCTGCGTCTAAGCAAACAAACGAGCCGTTTCTCCCCTTCCTTCTCTTATCGTCAACTGCCTCATTCATTTCCTTTTTTGTTGTTTTTAAGATAGGAGTGAGCTGAGTCTGGGGTGCGAAGGGATCGAGGGAGCGGTAACGTCCACGATTTTCCCGACTCAGTGGGATGGAGATGTGAGTCCGCGTGTGGGTAGATGAGCCGTGGAGTACGTTTGAGAGAAGAACTCGCGATCTTGCATTGTCGTGTTTGTCTGGCAGCCTCCCAGCCCTACCCTGAGTTGGACCAGAAAACCCAGTGGCCAGACGCGGCAGATTGGATGACCAGAACCTTAAGGGCACCCATAAACCACATGTGCTGCGTTGTCCCAGTTGTAAAAATGAGTATTTTGGTCATTCCGAGGCATCTTCTGCTCCAGCCAGGTTCGGGCCCCACAGGCTTGTGGGAACTCAGGCTCTGGTGGGAGCTCCTGTATCCCATCGGCACCAGCCAGACCTGGGTTTGAGGGACCGATGCCCCACTCACTCTGTCCCTCGGCCCCTGGTGGCCTTGGTGGGTACTGGTGGTGTCCTTGCCCTTCCAGCAGACCAGCATGGCCCACGGCAGGAGCAGCTCCGAGCGTGGGTCTTTGTTTGTGCAGTGGTGGTGGACCCTTGTGCTGTGGTCATGAGCACAGCTTGAATTGTCACAGAGCACGTGCGTGCTCCCTGGAGTTGGCAGTGTCTCTCCAAGGAGGGGAAGGTGGCTCTGGAATGGGGGCTGTGACACCTGACGCACAGCTACAGAGCTGGTGGAACTTTAGGTAGATGCATGTAAGGGGAATGTATTAAGTTGATCTCTGTTTATTTTCTTTCCTTTTTTTTCCCTCATTCTTTTTTTCTTTTTGGTTTTTGAGACAAGATCTCACTCAAGTTTATTTTTGTACTGGGGATCAAACTCACTGTCTAGTTTAGGCTAGCTTTCAATTTGTAATGATCCTCCTGCCTCAGCCTCCCTGGCACTGATGTTCTAGATGTACACTGCCACACCTGGCTAGGTTGATCTGTTTTCTTGAGTCTTTTTATCAGGAAATGGAGGTGAAGCTTGTTCAAGTTGCCAATTAGCATTCTTGTTACAGAGCTGTCATGACTGGTGCCATGGCGTATGCAGGATCAAACCCTTAGTCACTGTGTGTTGTCTTTTTTAAAAAAGTTGACCTAGGGTCTCTCTAAATTGCTAAGTTGCCCAGGCTGGGCTCAAAGTTCTGACCTTCCCAGAGTGCTAGGAACACAGGCGTGCAGCATCACACCTGGCTGTGTGTTGGTTTCTTATCTTAGGAGACTGCTCACTAATCCTTTTCAAATCAGATATACCTTATTTTTCTCAGTCTGTGACAGTTCAAATTCTTCAAAGCAATAGCACAAGTTGGCAAATATATGGAAACAATTTATCATTAACCAGTGTAAACCTTCAGTCCACCAAGAAAAACCATGTAACACCCCTTTGACAAGGTTAAAGGAGAAACGGCTGACAGCGAGAGGCTTAACATTGCAACCCGGGGCCTTTGAGGTGACCCCGGAGGACAGTTAAGAGTGTCCCTGGGGACCCTGCTGGGGAGTGGAGGAAGGCACACACTGGGCATCAAGGGGTCGGGACTAAGCCAGACAGTAGCAGCTTTGAAAGTACGGAATCATCCAGCAAAGTAGGTGGTGATTTGGAAAGTTAACGTTTATAGGGATTTTCTTTCCCAAGCAGGAAACAGTGAATGTAGGAAATCAGATCTGTGGCAGTATTCCTAGGACCTAAGGCAGCCACATGCTGGGAACTCTCACTCTCCAAGTTCTGTTATGGCAGTGACCCTTAGAGAGGTGTCTGTGATTGTCACCCAGTGTAGCTTGCTGGGTGTGGGTGGGTGCAGCAGCCCAGCAGGCCAGCAACTCAGGACAGGAAAAGCTGGCACTGTGTGCCTGTCATCACTGCCATGTGGCTGGTTTCTGACATCTGTGCCCTTTGGAGTGCCGGCCAGGTCCAGCCAGCGTGGCTGAGAGGAGGCAGCCCAAGGCAGCCCTCGCTGCAGCCTGGGGAATCTGCAGCCTTCTGTCGAGATGTCCACACACCATGCAAGTCTGGGAACAAGGGTGTGTGCTATCCCCAAAGCCCACGGAGAGCCATGCTGGGCCTTCAGAATCTTGAGTCCTCTTTACGCAGGGCCCTCCCTGTCCACAGCCTGGCACCGCTGGCATCTGTCCTCTGCTTGCCCAGCTTGGCCTTGCCCACATGTGCCATGATGAGTGGAAAGGCCAAGTAGCTGTTCCGTGCCCCTCTCAGGCCTGCCCTACAGCTTGGTCTGCACATGGCCGGGGGCTGGTGCTTCTGCTTCGGCAGTCTGTGCCTCCATTGCTGTGAGAACTTGGTGGCCATCGCTGTCACTGACATTGACATGGTGTTTGGTGGCCTCAGTGTCTGAGCCCTGTCTGTCAGCTCTTCAGATCAATGAGCGTTTGAGTGCCTCACATCACCGAGCGGCACATCCTTCACTTCTGTGTCACCGCCTGGCTGCCAGAAGCAGCCTCACAGTTAGAGCCACCACTGCTGTCCGAAGAGCCCTGGGTCACTTGCTTTGCCTGCTTACTAATTTGCCAAAGAACAATTTGCACTTTTTTTGAGACAGGGTCTTGCTCTGAAGTTCAGACTGTCCTTAAGCTCACTCTGTAGCCCAGGCCGGTCTCAAACTTGTGGTGACACTCCGGCCTCAGCCTCCAGAGTGCTGGTGTTAACAAGTGTGTAGCACCATGCCCGGCTTGCACTTGCGATCCTGAGGAAGAAGCAATGGTTCTTAAACTTGGTCTCTCAGACTCCCACACAGGACTCAAAGGTCAGTTTGTTTGTTTGATTGGCCTTATGAAGCAGGGTCTACTATGTACCCCAGTCTGGCCTTGAACTCATGGCGATCCTCCTGCCTCTGCCTCCCAAATGCTGCGATACAGGTGTAAGCCACCATACCTGGCTTGATTAGTTATTTACTGGTCCCCCAAAAAGGTTTCAATTTAGCTGTTCATTAAGATGTCTTCTAAATGTATATAGTTTTTACTTTAATCTTTATTCCTTCAGTTAGTTTATAATTTCCCAATACCTTGAGTTGGGAGCTTCATTTTCTTATTTTCCTTTCTGAAGATGAAGGTAGTTTATGAGATGAATTCTCTTATGTACACACTGCTTTAGTTTTTACTAATATATTTCTTAAAAATTCTTCAGTGTTGATTTCCCTCTAAATGCAACTAAGAGAAGCATATTTCTGTGAACAGTGGGAACTCGTTCTGCTTTTTGATTTTGTTATTGAGTTCTTATTTTTGTAAGTTAATTTACAAGTTTACTAAAATACATGTATTTTGATTACTCTTTGGAATTCATGGGCATTTCTGTAAGAGTCTGTGCCTGGCCCCCTCTGCCGATGTTGCTGTGGATTTGGAGTGAGTGGGGACTGCTGTCTCAGCCTGCTGTGACCATGTCTACACGAACCGCTGGGATCTCGGCCTTGTGAAACTATTGTTGGATCATCTGGGGCATGGGTATTAAACTCTAATAGCAGCCACCAATGGTAGTGCACACCTGTAATCCCAGCTCCTCAGGAGGCTGAGGCAGGGAGGTGGCAGGTTTGAGGCTGACCAGAGCACCGTGGTGTGATTCTGCCTCAAAAATGGGTGGGGATGTCGCTTGGAGTAGAGTGAAGGACAAACAAACCATTAGAGTGTTCACCTCTAAGGATGCTGGTTTCACGCCTGACTCAACCCAGCTTTACTTTGTGGGCCTGTGGTGCTCTGATGTTATCATTCTGGGCCCTGGTTTTGTGGTCGCTACATTTCGCCTGGTGAAGCACTCTGTTTGGGATCTTTCATCTGCCAAGCTGGGCTTTTCGGCAAGATAGGAAGTGAAATGTCCTGTCACTGGGATTTGGGGTGCTGGAGGCTCCTAGAGACGGATTCTAGATTCCTCTGTCTTGAGCCAGGAATCGGTCAGCATGACCCAGACATGGCAGGTTTCACACTTATAAGAAGTAGGAAAAGACATGCTCTGTAGCAAGTGTGGGCCGAATGAAAGGAAGAGAGTACACGTGCAGCGGGCGAGCGGAGCACCACGCCAGAGGGGACGCAGTGGCACAGAGCTCAGTGTCTGCCCTGGGTGCTCCCCAGCCTCAGGCTGGGTCAGGCCAGGCCTCCTGGGAAGCTGCAGGTTCTCTTGAGACGGTCGGAAGAGGGCGCTGTCTGATGGGTGCACAGAGGGCATGGGAACTGTTCCAGGCGTACGCCCAGCCTTGCCCCCAGGTCTCCTGCCTCAGTCCTTTCCGGGGACATCTGCCTGTCTGGGCCTCTGTGTCTAATGGCCGGACCTAGAGTCCCAGCACCTAGCACGTCTCTGTTCCAGGTCCTCCGGGCTGTTTGTGTCCCACAGCCCAGCTGCAGGGGAGCTGAGTACCCTGTGCCAGAGCTCGCCCATGCTGCCAGCGTGTCCAGTCTGCTTTAAAAGTCCAGTTGCTTGCTGGGCTCGTGAGCTTTGGGAACCCTGGGCACTCCGCAGGGGCAGACTTTGGACTAGGGCTCCGGGCGTCAGTAGGCCCCTGGCCTTGGGTAGGAACCTGGATGTTTAATGTTGAATGAGAGACTGGATGACTGCTGGGCGGCTTTGTGGACGTCATTGGATGCTGGCTGCCCACAGGCCTGCTGTGTTCACGGATGCACAGCAGGTTCATACAGTGACAAAAGTGACACCTGCGCCTATGTGTGCCCAAGGCCAGCTGGTGGATGTAGGCAGAGGCAACATGCACATCAACCCAGGTGTATTGAGGCAAGAGGGGCCGTTGTGTGGCCATGTGCCTGGGAGCTGTCAGGGGTCTGTCCCAATCCACAGGGAGCCACGTGCCACAGGAAGGGCCATGCTGCTGCTGGACATGGTCCCTGTGCCCTGGAACAGTGCCCTGTGAACCCATGTGAGGGAGGTCCTTAGGCCTGTGTGTAATCACACACTCACGCTCACACACGCCACTCTGTGACATGTGCACACCACGTGTGCACACAGCCATCCCTGACCATGCATGCACACGCTCAGGCATCTGCACGCTGTGCATACTCACACCCACACTACTGCATGTGGCATGGTTTGCTGGTCAGCCTCCTGGAGTGCCAGGGACCTGGAGCCCACAGCCTGGCTCTGCCGCACTGGGCTCATGACAGCACCATCATTATCAGCACAGGGAGTGTTCCACATCCAGGGCAGGCCCTGCGGAGGACAGGCCTGGGCAGAGCCGGGTGCTGCCTGGCTGGCACCAGTTCTTTGGCAGCCCCAGGACAGACCCGGTGCTGTGGGATTTCAGCCACAGTGGGCGGCATGTCTATACCGGCACAAAGGCAAACAGGCCAGGGAGCATCAGGCCATCTGAGAAGGCAGGTCTGGGTCCGGCGCCAGCTGGGGCCCGGGGCTCTGGCTCAGCGCTCACGCAGAGGGCCTCACTGGCCTCACTGACCCAGAGCTCCATGCTGGCCCTCGGGCGTCCCGCCCAGCCAGACGCCACAGGCCACTCTCGCCTCTCGCTTGCTGCCTTGGCTCATGGTAGAGGTGAAAGGGGGCGAGAGCTTTTCCCATGTCACCGTTGTCACCCAGGGGCTTCAAGGGCTTTAGGAACCAGGACCAAGACAACAAATGTGTATTTCTCATCTCACAGGCTCCTCAAACTGCAGCTCTGTTGCCCTGTTGGCCATGAGCCAGTTCCGTGAGCCTCTGTGCCAGCCTGCTTCTGTCCTCACTGGGGCTTCCTGGCCTCAAGACAGCCATTCATCTGCATGCGGGGCACACCTGAGCTGTCCCAAGTTCCACCCACACGTGCTGCTACTGGGGATGGGCTGGCACAAACCAGGCCAGGGAGGGTGGGCGGGGTCCAGAGCTGGCATCCCTGCTTTTGTAGGAGTGGCTGAGACCTGGCACTAGGGCCATCTGGAGCTTTCCTTTCCCACCATGCTGTCTCTGGGTGTGCACCCGTCCCCGCTTGGTGTCAGCACCTCAGACCACACACTCCCTGGCGCACAGAAGCCCTTGTCACAGGTGAGTACCCTCCTTCCCGCTCCTCCCACATACTACTGGGGTCTTGCTGTACCTGCTGAGACCCAGGTCAGGGAGCTGCTCCCCAGGGCCTTCCCAGCCCTGAGTTGCCAACTCAAGGTGCAGCGGGGAGGCAGAACCCCACTGGCCCAATCCATCTGCCCCAGGCCGTCCTCGGCCCCTCCACCTTGCACCTCCGGCTGGTGCCCTCTAACCCCTGACACCTGTCCTGGCTGCCCTCTGCCTTCCAGTGCTGTCCCTAGGCCTCACTGGGCTGAGGCCTTGTCCCATCAGCCCCTCTCCCCTGCGGGGCTGACACCGCCCACATCACCGATAGAACAGAACAGCACCAGCCCCTGGGCGGTGGATCTGATGTGAGGATCGAGTGACCCACACTCCACCCAGAGCCCAGGTCACCTCCTCAGGGCCTCGCTTGATGTCCACATCATGCTTGCAGTCACCAGTGAGCCTTATGGTTGCCAATGGTTGCCAGGACTGCGGTGAGTCCTCAGGGACAACCCTGAGTGTACCAGGCAGTTTTCCTGGCATGCCAGGCTGCATCTGTGGGAAGAGCACCGGGGCAGAGGTCTCTCCTGCAGGGCTGGGGACCAAGCCCAGCTTCCACATCTGCCCACAGCTCCTGGAACTCTGGCCCCGGTATCTCTCCCGTGGATTGGTCCCTGGCCCTTGTGTTTGCCAGGTGTTTGTCGACTGACTGCTTGCGCTTCTGTTCTGTACTGGCTCTCGGCCCTGCCACCTTGTATGAACGACTTGCTCCACTCTAGTGCCCGTCCTACCAAGTGCTGGTCTTCATCACACTTTCTAGGCAGAGGCAGCTGGCAAGCAGCCAGGCCGAGGCTGGTGTTGGCACCTGGCAGTGCCCTTGGCCGTGTGGTGTCCAGGGCCAGGAGGGTTGCACAGCTGTAGAAAGCATGTGGGGCCTGGATGTTGGGGGGACCTGGCACCCAGCACCAAGCTACCACCTCCCAAGGAAACCAGAATGCGGAAGTCAGGGGCACCATCCCCAGGCCTGAGTTGGAAATGGGTACAGTCGGGGGCCTGGGAACCTGGGCCTGTGGACATGGGTGTAGATGTGCATTACCTGGAGCCAGGCTGGCAACGCTTACAGATTGCGAGGCCGGTGTCTTGGCACCCATACTGCAGGAAGTAGGGCAGAGGGCAGAGGGCAAAGGGCAGAGAGCCCCCTCAGGGTACTACTCTGTCTGCTGGTTTTGCTGAACCACAACTGCTTCGGCCCAGCCCAAGCCACAGGCCTTTTTCTTGGGTCTGGTGGAGACCGTGGCAGTAGGGCAGGGCCACAGGTTCCAAGGAGCTCAGCACCACAGGTGACCGCACAGCCCCTGTTAACAGGCTAGGTTCTCTCCAGACGGGAGATGCGTGGTCAGGGCACCCAGAGCTAGGTACAGTGTGATGCCCTGGGGACCTCAGGAGAGACCCCAAGGTCGGAGCAGCCAGGAGGGAGGTGACCTTGCTGCTCCCTCCTAGAGGCAGGTGCAGTGAGTGCTGTGTGGCTCAGAGAACCTCGTGTCTGTACCTGAGCCCTGGAGGCCATGGCACCAGTGTCCTGGCTGAGTTGAAAGCCCTGCAGGGGGCAGGCAGGCAGGTGTGACTGCTGTGCCCCAGAAGGAGGCTCTAAGCATGGGCACTCTGCAGTCTGGCTGCCCCAGCCCCCGGGGACACAGGTGCAGCCACAAGAACCCTTCTCCAGAACCAGACACCGCAGGGCGGCGGAAGCATCGAGGAGCCTGTGTTCGGTGAGGGGTGTGGCGCTCCCAGCGGGAGCTGTCCTGGGCCCTGGGAAGGGGAAGATGTGAGCCAGACATTGGTGTGCACTCTGTGGAAAGGACCCTGAGGTCACACCCTGTGGAAAGACCCAGGGCAAGAGGCTAACAGGACAGAGAGTGCTCAGGTAGGACCCGTGGAGTGCTAGGGGACAAGCCACGATGGCCCAGCTGCATGCAGCACAGTGGCACACAAGCTTGTGGCCGACCTCTTGTCTTGTACTTCATCGTGGGAACCTGTGTGCAAAGTTGGTCCCACCAGGCACAGGGCGAGGGGAGTGACAGGCTGAGGGCTGGACCAGCTGCCGAGGGCACTTTGACACAGGCAGCAGGTGAACTGGCCAAGGAGCTAGAGTTGGGTGGAGATGCCCAGCATGGCTGGCTGGGGCTTCTAGTGCCCAGCACACACGTAGTTGCTTGTCCGGAGACAGCATGTGGGCACCACTGACACTCAGTGGGAATCCTTGGCAGCCCTGCGTCCCTCATGTCGTTGCATCTGGGGAAGCAACTTGCAGGGCAAGAGAAAGGCCATAGGCGGCCTGTGCTAGCGCTCCTGAGGCCTCCTTGCCTGCCTAAGCCCCGGATTGCCAGCAGGTGACTTTGTGGAAGTAGGTGACCTGGCGCCTACAGGGAGGCCCAAGCGATTAAGGCCATTCAGAGGCCTGGAGGGGGAGCGGGAGGGGAGGACAGGACAGATGGGGTGTCCTCTGCCAAGGTCACCTTCCTGCCTCCCCTCCATCTGCTGAGCAGGGGAGCTGCCTTTCTCCTACAGCACCTACTCATGCCCAGACCCTCTGTGGCTGCTGCCCCGGAAGGGGCCCTGTGACCTCAGCATGCTTGGCTCCTGCTTCGGGCTTTTCCCACGGGACTGGAGTCTCCAGCTGAGACCCTGTTCCTAGTGAGGTGGTCCTAGGACCTCCCAAGGGGCGCAGGGCTCTGTGAGCGCTGGTGTCCCCCACACTCTGGGGCACAGTGTGTTCACCACGCCTGACATTAGCACTAGGGCCTCCTGTGTACCGCAGTGTCTCTGTCCAGGCTCTGCACTGGCCACTGCTGGCCCTGGGAGAGGACGGAGCTCAGGTGCCCTCAGCTTTGTGCTGGGGAGAGCCGGGTGGGCTGCTCTCTGGGGCAGGCAGGGTCTTTACCTGGGGTCTCACGGAAACTTCAGTTGTGGACTCTTGAAATCATACGGAGGCACATGTAGTCATAGGACAGATTTCAGGTCAGAAATGGTATTTGGAGAATTTTTCCAGTACTGGGATCAAATTTGGGACCTTGTACCTTTGAGGATGGCATGTTACCACTGAGCTAAATCCCCAACCCAGAAAATCAGCTGGGATTTTTTAAAATGTTATTTTGTCTGAGAGAGTTTTGTCTCATGTAGGAGTCGTTGTGAGATGGGCCTCAACCTGGGGGCACTGGTTATAGAAACCACACCAGGCCCTGGTCATCTTTGCTTCCTTAGCCCCCACAGAGGCTCCTGTTGGCTGCCCAAGGCCGTGTGTTCACCGGTGCCAGCTCTGGAGGCTGCAGCTGCCTTTCCAAGGCCATGCTACTAGGGCAGAGTTACAGATTTGGCCAGACCTGCAGCATCCCAGCAACAAGCACATTCCCGCCCCGAGTGGGAGTGTGCCGGCGCAGGGCCTGCTCCCCGCTTCACACCTCGCTGTTTACTCCTGTTTGGTTTGCTTGGTAACTGCTTGCAGCTCTGGCCCAGTGTGTGCTGGGTTGTTTAGCTGCCGTCCCTGAGGTCCCCGCTGGCTGGCTGTGCTTCTGAAGCCTCGGCCGCCATTCTAGCAACCTCAGCAGCCCCGCGGGTGCTGTTCACGGTGAGGACCCCGGGTTCTGTCTGTGCTGGAGGTCCAGTCAGTCTTCTGTGCCCTGCAGGGGGTGCTGTCTGGGTCCAGGAGTAAGGAGGCTGCAAAGGCGTCCGGGTGGAGGAGCGCTTCCAAAGCCTGGCCTTCACCCTGACTTTTTACATGGAGGTGCTGGGGTGTGCGTGGAGCGACCCAGCCTGTGAGAGCCACAGAGAGCCAGCAAGGCCTGGGGAGGGCCCTGGAGCATGCAGGCTGTGTCCTCCTAACACGGTTCCCTCTGTGCTGTGCCTCACGACTGGGCTTTCGGGTTGAGCTAAATCTGAGTAAACAGGCCATGAGTATTGAGTCCCTGCGGGCTCGTCAGCCAGAGGAGGGTTGGGAGGCCCTGGTGTGGTGTCTCCAGTGAATGCCCAGCACCACAGCAGGCAGCAGACCCCTTGGCTCTGTGAGCCCATTTCCCTGGGTGTGGGGTATGGAGATCTGGCTGAGGCTGAACATCGGCTGTGCCCAGGGAGGGGAATGAGGACACCTGAATCCAGGGCATCTGGAACCCGTGCGTGGGGCTGGCAGACCCAGGGCAGGTGTGCCAGGTGCTTCCCATGAGGGGGACCCAGTTGGCGGCCAGAGGGAGGAGCAGGGAACTGGCCAACGTATCTCCAAAGCTGTCATCCTGGCCCATGGGGAGGTTGTGGGCTGCAGAGACTGGCTCAGCCCTGAGGCTTCAGCCCGGAGCCCAGTGGGAGGAGGCTGTGGCCCTGAGGGAGCTGCAAGGGATTAGGGTCAGGAAAGCCTTAGCCAGCACCTGGCACTCAGCCCTCCCAACTGAGTGCCCAGATAATGACAGATCTGCCCCTGTGGCTGCAGTGGCAGGGTGCCGGCTCTGGAAGGGTCCCCAGACCAATCCAGGAGTAGCTGTGCCTATGTCACCCCAGGGCCCAGAGGTGCTAAGCTTGGGGACCCTGAGCCCCTGCTCTGTAACTGCAGAGGCCAAGATGAGGATGAGACGACTCCAGGGGAGTCGAAGGCAGCCCCACTCCTGCACTACTCCACCTGCCACCTGCGCATGCCGCCCTGGCCTGGCTGAGCTGCCGGGTCAGCTGTGTCCCTGTGGCTGTTATGTGGCACTCTGATCTGAGGCACTGCACCCCAGAGAAGCAGGCAGGTGGCCTCCAGTTTGCCAGCGTCCCTGAGCTACCATAAGCAGCAGCTTGGACCAGTGGTGTTGCCTGCAGGTGGCTCTCAGAGAACAGCGCAGGGGCAGCCTTGGCCCCATGGCAGGCGTGTTTGCCATGTGGAGGGTGAAAGCAGCTACTCAGACCTTGCACAAGGCGGACGTGCAGGTCTCTCTGTGTCTCTCTGCCTCTGTCTCCCACCCGAGTCCCCAGAGCTAAGTGAGCATGGGCTGTGGGCCAGGGCTCTGCACACCACGCTATGTGTGGACCGATGCCCTTGGACATGGGAGTCACATGGCTCTGACGTTCCCTGGGCAAGGTTGGTCTGTCTGCACATGCGTGTAACTGGCTGCATAGCTCTGAGCGGCTCCATCGCCCTCCCAGCCCTGGTGCTGCAGGCGGCCCGGTAGTGCTTCCGAGCTTGTGGGATTGTGACATGAGCCCACCAAGCACGAGGAGGTGCACACTGGCGTGATGACACTTGAGTCTGCCCCACAGGGTCCTGGCCCAGGGCCTCATGCGGCTGGGGCTCAGGGAGGTGAGAGAGGAGGCCCTGGAGATATGTCCAGTGCCATAGAACACACACTGAGCAAGGCCTGTCCCTCACTCGTGCAAGGCCGGACCCTCACCGGGATCCGGTTGCTGCTCAGTATGAAACCCTTCACCCTGCTGTGCCCTCCCAGGTCGACCTCCTCCCTTCCACCTCTGAGCTGTGTCCTTCAAGGCCGCACATTTTGGGCTGTGAGGTGAGGGCTACTGGAGCCTTTGCCATGCACCATTTGTACCAGCACTCGGCTTCCGGGGTCAGAGGTCCCACAGTCACGGCAGTGCGGACAGTGTCTGGAGCCTGGGGCAGAGCTGTTGGGTGTAGTCTTGGTCCGGGTGAGGTGTCTGGGAGCTTGAAACTGCACAAGTCCAAGATGTGTGTCCACTGTGGGGCCCATGGGGCCAGCCAGCCCACGGCAGACAGGGAGGACAGTGTGGCACCTCAGGCCCCGCCCAGGGCCAGGGTCCCCTGCCTGCTGGGTGATGCTCCTGTTGCCACTGGCTCCCAGGAAAGCCGCTTACAGGATTAATGGGAGCCTGTGTGGAGGGGAGGCTGGCCTCGCTGTGTCTGCTACGGTGCATCCTGCCCTCCCTTGCGGGGTCCTGGCGGGACAGTGGCACAGCACCCAGAGCCCTGTCTCCCACTCTGTCCCACAGTGCCCATCAAGTGTGGGCAGTGCAAACTCAGCCCTCATCCCCAGGCTTGACCCTGTTTCCTCGCCAGCACCTTCTGTCTACCTTTGCGAGGCGCACAGGCTGAGGCGAAATGCTGGCTGGTTCCTCCTCCTGCCTCTTCGCGGGCGTCTGCGCCGGGCTGGTGGCTGTGGCCCTGGCCTATTACTTCTACTGGTGAGTGCAGCAGTAGCTTCTGCTTCCACACTTCTGGTGGGGACCTGTCCTCGGGGCACTGGGACAGAGGCCAGGTGGCAGGAGCTCATCTGCCCCAGAGGCCACTGAAGGTGTCTCCTCATCTCTTCTCCTACCTTCTTTCACTGTTTCAGCCCAGGGGCAGAACCCAGGCCCTTAGACAGGCCCAGCAAGCTGCAGCCCCAGCCCACTTGGCTCTGTAGTTCAGGCTGGCCCTGAGCTCACTAGGAAGCCCAGGAGAGCCTTGAACTCAGCAGTCTTCCTACCTCTGCCTTCTGAGTGCTGGGATTACAGTCGTGAGCCACCATGCCTGACACTGTGGTATATGGTACTAATTGCTGGTGGGTGTGAATCAGCATTGTTATATGTGGCTTCTGGGGTTTGAACTAGGGGCCTTGCTTTAAAAAAGTGTTTTGAGCCAGGTATGGTGGTTCACACCTGTAATCCAAGCACTCTGGAGGCAGAGGCAGGAGGATTGCTGTGAGTTCGAGGCCAGCCTAGGCTACATAGTGAGTTCAGAGTCAACTTGAACTACAAAGCGAGACCCTGTCTCAAAAAACTATACACACACAAAAAAGTGTTTTGAGATGATTTCTTACTCAGCTCAGGCTGGTCTAAAGAATGCTGCCTCCCGCCTCCTGGGTAGCTGGGATCACAGCTGAGGATTGGCTCAGAGTGTGTCCTGGGGACACAGCCAGATACTGTCCTGAGAACTTAGGCCTGGTATGGGGTTAGGTCCCTCTGCCTTTGTGCACCTCCATCCTGCTCCATCCCTGTGAGTGCTGCACGCTGATCCACACAGCCCATCACCTGACACCCCAGGAACCAAGGGGTCCACATGGACCTCAGCCCACTTGTGAGGTAGGCTGCTTCCTGCGGTCCCCGGGTCCACAGTGGAGTGGGGACATCACCCACCTTGCCCCTGCAGAGCATGGGGGTGCTCAGGTGATGGCCATGAGAAGGCTGGGCTGTGCCCTAGCTGTGGATGTGGTCACAGCTGCAGGGACCCTCAGGCACTGGGCCGCACCTGCTGGATGCGTGCTCCCCGAGGAGGGGCAGAGCTCTGGGCTCTGTGGCTTCCTCTCCGGATCTGTGTATACATCTCCTTTCCCAGCAGTGAGAGTCTTCAGGGCCATTACACTTTTTCCTGCAACCCTGGGTTAAGAACATGACTGAGACCATGTATCAAAGCAAAAGGAGAAGGGTAGAAGTGTGGGGCGAGGCAGGTGTAGAGGGAAGGGCACAGGCTGCACAGGGCTTGGGGCTTTGTAGTGGGGTGCCGTTGGTCAGGGATTCCCAGGCCCAGAAGTGACCCTCAGGGTCACTGAGGGGCCCAGGGTGGGCACTGCTATTCTCATGATGGTGCCCATGGTCACTGCCGCAGACGTCAGGCCAACCAGATGTCTCTGCAAGTGCACTGTGAGTTGACAGATAACAAGGTGGATGCTCATTATGCCACCACATTCCGGGGCCTGCTCCTCACCACACCTGGGACTGCCCGAAGCCATCTGCCCTGGGCCCTGAGCAGCGGGACCTTGGGTGGGGCGGCAGGCCACGTCCAGGGCTTCTGCTAGGGGCAGAACAGGAAGAGCTATGCTGTTTTTCTTGTGCCTCAGTATTTTTTTTTTTTTTTTTTAGGTTTTTTGAGACAGGGTCTTGCTTTGTGGTTCAGGCTGGCCCTGAGCTCAGCCTCCAACTCACATCACAATCCTCCTGCCTCTGCCTCCCGAGTGCTGGGATTACAGGCGTGAGCCACCACGCCCGGCACTGTGGTATGTGGTACTGGTTGCTGCTGGGTGTGGGTCACACCCAGTATTGTTATGTGGTTACCGGGGAATCGAACCCGGGTCCTTGCGCTTGCGCTTGCAAGACAGGCGCCAGAACCACTGAGCTAACTCCCCGGCCCTGTGCCTCAGTATTTTAAGTGAGTTGATGCTGTTGCTAAATCTGTTGGTGCATTGATTTGGGCATTTATTTCCCTGTTGAAAAAGACCACAAAAGAACAATTTGTCCCACTGAGTCAGGCACAGGGACACCCTCAGCAGTCTTCCGTGCCGCCTCCCAGCAGCCCTGCTCCGGCTGCTCCCTCCCTGGCCATGTGTGTGTGTGGGTGTCCAGATGCCTCCTGAGGAAACAAGCTGTACCTGAGCTGTACCACACAGCCACAGTGGCGGGTGCTGCCCTGTGATCCGTGCTGCGCCTGCCCCACAGGAAGAGGTGCACAATCAGGCGTGTGCATTTGTGTGTGAATAAAGGGGTGTAGCTTGCTGGAGGCGATGTGGCGCTCCCCAGAGCAGAGGGCTGGAGAGTGTGGGGCCAAGCTTGTGGGGCAGGTGTGGTCACTTCAGAGTGGGACGGACACACATGTGCTGTGGAGGGTTTCTGTGATTACTGGCTAAGTCGTGCAGTTTCACAAACACCTCGAGTGGTCAATGACCCATTGTTAGTTGGGGAAATAGCTCCTTTGTTTGCTGGCCTGGATCCTGGGCTGGCAACAGGAACCAGGATGGGAGGATTCCAGGCTATGGACAAGGGCAGGGCAGAGGTGCCCAGGGTTCCGCTGTGCTGCCTGCTGACACCTGTCCACAGGCCCTGCCACCGAAGCACAGGTAGCAGAGGCAGTTTGCTATTGTCACCCTCAGAGGAGAGATAGAGATCCCAAGCTCATGGCAGGGCCCAGACACAGAGCAGGACAAGGCAGGAGCTCGGTGTGTGGCCCTGGCCGGCGCCGGCAGTGCTCCCTGGGCTGGAGGAGCAGAGTTTGGAGCGTCTGCTGGGGGCTGGGCAGAGACCAGTCCAGAGACCCCGCAGCCGTCTTTGAGCAGCTCACTGAGGCTGGGAAAGCCACACCCCATGTTAATTTGATCTGTGGTGGGTCATACTCTCTGCACAGTACTTAGAAAAATCTTTAGTCTCCACCACAGTCTCCCTTTCCCTCCCACTCCTCCTCCTTCTTCTTCCTCAAAAAAAAGCCAGGATGGCTTTGAACTCCTGGGCTTGAGCGGTCCACCTACCTCAGCCTTCCAAATAGCTTGGACTTCCAGCACATGGCCCTATGCCCAGCTTGTTTTTTTATTTTTGAGAAAAGAAACATATTGCATTCTTTAGTATAACAGCTTACAACTCTTTCATTACACTCTTACTGAACAAAATCCACTTTTTTTTTTGAGACAGGGTCTCGCTTTTGTAGTTCAGGCTGGCCCTGAGCTCAGCCTTGAACTCACAGCAATCCTCCTGCCTCTGCCTCCTGAATGCTGGGATTATAGGCGTGAGCCACCATGCCCAAAATTGTTGTATGTGGTTTCTAGGGATTGAACTCGGGACCTTGTGTTTGCAAGGCAGGCACTGGAACCACTGAGCTAAATCCACTTTTTATTAAAAATATTTCTCCAACATCCTGTTCTAATTTGATCATTTTCTTTTCAGGCCACCTCTAAAGTTCCCAGGCTTTTTTTTCACACCCGAATCAACTCAGATTCTCTTCCTCCACCCCTCCCTCTTCATTTGATTCCTTCCTGTTTTGCTAGACTGCATCCTCAAAGGACCTGAAGGAATAGAAATTAAGTTTTTAAAGCCCTGTGTCTTTTGAGACAGATGGCGGTCTCGTGCTTTGCACACCTCAGGGTCTTGGCAGAAGGCAAGTGGTACCCACCTGTGGTCGGAGAAGTGGATCCAGAGCTTCTGGTGGTTGCAGGCTTGAGGACAGGAAGGGGGCTGGAGTCAACACAGTCCTGCTGGTGACGCGGCCTCTTCCAGCCACGTCTCTGTGGGAAGGAAGGGCCCAGGGAAAAGCAGGAGGGTCCTGGGCTTCACTTTGACTCTCCTTGGACTCTGTCTGAAATCTGCACAGTTGGTAAAGCAGCCAGGCTTTGGATTGTGTCCTGGTCGAAAGTGCCTGTGGACAAACACTGTGGGCCTGAAGTGACCGCACTAGGACCTCTGTGAGAAGAACCAGGCAGTTGCAGTGGAAAGGAGCCTTCTGCAGCAGCGGCAGCGTCCTGGCCCTGTCGGCAGGCCCCTCACTGGTGCGGGGTACAGCCCGGAAGTCAGTTTAATGTGGAAGGAGTGGGGGTGGGGGGCTTGCTGCCACGGCTCTGGGTAGCCTTTAGTACCTGTCTGTTTTGCAGGTTATGGGCCAGCTAAGTGGGGGGTAGAAGGTGTGGGAGTTGAGTGGGGTGTCTTCAGAGACCCTCATCACTCTGCCACTGTCAGGGAGCCGCCTCAAGTGTTCCTCAGTGCCAGGTGTGTGCTCCAGAAGTGCCCTTCCTCTTCCCTGCTCCCACACACTTCATCGCCCATCTGCCACGTGCCAGGCCTTGGCTGAGTCCAGTACAGGGTAAGCAGCCACCCTGGGCTTCCTGAAAGCCGGGCCCCAGCGCGTGTGGCCGTGGTGAGGAGAGGTGCAGTGGGACAATGCTGTGCCCTCCTGGCCTTTCTGCAGCATTGCCTCTGTGCCCATCATCCTTGGCACAGCCCAGCTGCTGGTCCCACCTTCACCATGTCTTAGTGCTGCTGTGCACCGTGCTCCGTGCTCCCTGGGGCTCTCTGGCGTACTCACTCGTCAGTCTTTCAGGGCAGCCTGTGGTGGGTGTGGATGTGAAGTAGAGGGCGCCCTCTAGAGGGGGCTAGGTGGGAATGGAGGTCGGAAGGGTCAGCCGGTGCTGAGACCTAAGGGGTGCAACGGGGAGAACAGGAGCCTCTGACACCACCCAGGGGCACAGTGCCCACTTCTTGGGCTATTGAAGCTAAACCATGGGTTCAGGGGCAAGACCTGTGCCACAGCCTCAGCCCTCCACTCTGACCTTTCACCCACTTGGCACCCTGGCTGTGTCCCTGCTCCAGGACGTGGCAAAGCCGTTACTAGCTGTTCCGTGTCCTGCTGGCTGCTGGGCAGGAGGCCACTAGTCCCTCAGCCAGGCCCCCAGCTGCCCCAAGTCCAGAGCAGAAGGCAAAAAGGACAGAGAAGAGGGAGGTAAGGAACTCGTATGGCCTGAGCTGAGTGGCTCCAGCTGAGCGGGGAGGCGAGCGAAATGTGTTCCCCAAAGGGTAGGAAGCCAGGCTGCTCGGGGGCAGGCGGCCAGGGCAGGTGCACACAGTGCCCGTCCTCAGCACCCAGCTCAGCCCCATGGTGGCTAAACCACAGAGTCAAGCTGCAGGTTGGTGTCAACCTTTTGGGCTTTGGGGAAAGAAAGGAAAGAGGACACTAAGAAAGAGGTGGAGCAGGGAGATTCAGGCCCTGAGTCACGTCGTTTTTCAGAATCAGCTCTCCAGAGGGAGGCAGGGAGGAAGGATCATGGGAAGGACCGCGTGCCTGGGGAGCCCTCCGGCACCTGTCGTCGGGGTGAGGACTCCCAGGGGGTGGTGGGCAGAGAAGGAGGCCGAGTCTCCTCGGTTCTCCAAGAAGGAGTCTCCTCCTCCTGATGGCGAGAAGCTGTGCCTGGTGACACGGTCACGCTCAAAACCACCAGCTTGTTCTGTCTTCAAGAGCGCTGCTCACTATGTGCCACGTGCATCCCGTGGCGCTGTGCTGCTCTGGTCTTTAAAGCCCTGTTCCCCAGGAGCTCTGTGTGCTCTGCACCAGTCTCGGCTCATCATCCAGCCCCCATGTGCATCCAGTGCCATTCTCAGGGGTCTCCTGATGTCCCCGCAGCACCTGGGCTGCAGGTCCCAGGGAAGCCACAGCAAGAGGCTACTCTGGAAACAGGGTCCTGTCTGTCCGCATCTAGTGCTCTGTCAGCCCTGGGTTCTAGGGTGCAGAGATTCCTGTGACCTTGGTCACTGATGAGACAAAGGAAGGTGATAAAGTCGCAGTTTGCCAGGCCTTCTCCTCTCACCTTTTTTGCAGTCCTGGGGCTTGAGCCCAGGGCCTTCTCACTGAGCCACATCCCCAACCCTTTTATTTTGAGACAAAATCTTGCTAAGTTACTAAGCTGCCCAGGCTGAAATGGAACTTTCAACCCTCCTGCCTCAACCTCCCTGGGTGCTGGGGTCACAGGTTTATGCCACTATGCCTGGCTTGCTGTCAGTGATCATGTCACGAGGGTTGGGAGTAACAAGCTTTCCACGTTCTGGAGTGACTGGGACCCCATTTTGCACATGGCTCTGTGAGCTGCCAGATCTGTATGGGAGGGGCCCTAGGGTGAGGGATGTCATGGCAGTGCACAGCTCGTCCTCAGGCAGCAGTGCCTTCCCGCGTGTGTCATGCATGTCAGTGAGTATGCGCTGATGTGCCCGTGCATGGAGCACACTGCCCAGTCCTCCACTGGCCCCCACCCTGCCTTGGTATGGAGAGCACTGCCTCACCCAGGTGGCTGTCACAGGGCCATTATGCAGTCACTAACCCCGGGGCCTGTGCGCGGCCTCCACTCCCCCCCCCCAGCACCAGCCCTGTCAGCCAGGACTCACCATCAGAACACCTGCAGCTCAGAGTTGGGTAGGTGGGGGCTGGGGTCTCCCACCAGCTGCCTTCTTGGGCCCTGGAGCCTGGTCTGTCCTTAGGTTTGTGGCCCCTACTTCCACGGCCCATCACCCCGTTATCGGAGTGGAAGGCACCCACTGTGACCTCATTCTTACCTGCTAAGTCCCTGGGCCCCTCCAAAGTCGACCGTGTGGGCTCCTGCTTTCAGGCATGATACCTGGCTTGTCCTGGAGGTGGGGGCCCCACTGGCACCCCCATACTGCATACAAGGGCCCCTCTCACTGGAGCTTGCTCCTGGTGGCCTGCACTGGCCAGGACTCGTCCACGGGGCCTTTGGGCCCTCCAGTGGCCATGCGCAAGATGCTTAGTGCAGCCAAGTCAGTGGGACGGGGTCAAACCTGGCCGCCCTGTGTCACCTGTGTCTTCAGTGCATTTTGCAGGCTTGACCCAGCCCTGGTCTCATGTGCTGGACCTGGTAGTGACAGAGACAGCACCTCACCCATCCCAGGCAGTGGGCTGGTGCCAGGCAGGACCCACCCTCTTCTCCATGTGTGCTTCTCTGCCTAGAAGGGCAAGCAACTATACTGCCCTTGGAGCCTCACCTGGCAGGGCTGTCTTTGAGCTCAGCTGTGGGCAGGATTCCCAGGGCACAATCCAGGGGCACTGCTGCTGCCCCCACCAGGGCAGCGTCATGCAGAAACTTGCCTGTCAAGGCTCAGAGGGCAGCTTCAGGCTGCCATTGTCTGTGGACTGAAAAAGAAATTCCAGGAGAAGCTGAGTGATGCTGACATTCCCAGGCATGGTGAGCAGCTCAGCTTCACCCTCTGTTTCATTTCCTTAAATGGCCTCTAAGTCCAGCAGAAACCCAGGTCACTTGGCCTGCGGAAGGTGTGTGTGAGCAGCGTGGCCTGCTGGCCTGAAGGAGTACCTGGCTGCCTGTCAAGGTTGTGGACTCAGATGTGCGTCTTGGGGAGCATGGATCCCAGGTGGTGTCACAGGCTTACCATGTGGCCTCTGAGGCCGGCTGGTGTGGCAAGAACAGACCCTTCTGGCCTTCTGTTGGATCTCGGCTGTCCATCCCACTTACCTGTTGAGGAACTGTGGAATTTGTTCATCTAGGCCCTGTGCCAAGGGTTCTAATAGGCTTTGCTGTATGATGAAAGACTTCCGGCCTTGTGCATCTCAAGGCCTGACAGGGCCATCAGGTCCTGAGAGGTGAGACCCTACTTTGCAGACACTGCTGGCTCTGCAGGCCAGCACTTGTGTTCTTCCCAGGTCCTGGGTCAGTCCTGGCCACCAGGGCATGTGTGGACCCTGCTGCAGAGCTCTGAGGTGGGACTACCTTCTTGCTGATTCCTGCATCTGCCCTGCCCTTGGCAGGTCCTGCTAGGCCCCCTCCTAGGGACTAGCATGCCTTTCTCTACACAGTAACCAGTGCGTGGGCTGTGAGCTTGCACCCACTTGCAGCACAGGAACCCCAGCCCTTTCTGCCAGCCAGAGATGACAAAGAGCAGCCTCAGTGAGAAGCCATGTGTTGAAGACACAAGAATTGAGAGCCTAAGTAACCCAGGGCCCAGAGTTAGCTCAGGGCCAGGTGCAAGCGACCCAGAATTGCTGTGTGGTAAGAGTGAAACCTCTTCTGGTCTTGGCCCCATTTTACTCTGTCCAGTGTGCATATCTTGCGGTCTATGGCGGCAACCCTCTGGGCTGGGAACATGCCACTGTATGCAGGCTGCAGCCCTTTTCCTTCTGCATTGCACACACTTGCGAGGCAGGGAGGGGGGCTCTGCCCTTCAGGCCTAAGGGACGGCACTGTGCATGGGCATGAGAATGTCAGTGGAGCCCTTTAGAAACGCCTTCCCTGCCCTGAGCCATGGGATTAACTGGTGACCAGCTGGAGCCATGTCGGGGCCAGGGTGGTGGGGGCAGTGTGTCTGTGTGACCCCTGGCCTGCCAGGCCCACAGCCTCACAGTGGCGCCACCTCCTGCCTCCTGTCTCCCTCCACCCTGTGCAAGTTAAGCACTTCCAGGCTCACCTCACTCCCCTCCTTCGTTTTTCTTGCAGTGCTGGGAACTGACCCCAGGCCCTACACACCTGAGTGACATCCCTGGTCCTTTTTTTATTTTTAACTTTGAGCCCGGGTCTCCCTGAGTGGTCCAGGCTAGACTCAAATTTGTGATCTTCCTGCCTCAGCCTTGCAAAGAGCTGTAATTATAGGCATGTACTACCATAATGGGCTGATGAATATAACTTTATACTAGGGCACTATAGCGAGTGATATATCACTTTACACTAGCGATAGAGCATTCAGTGATACAAACAGCCTGCTGCGGCATGGGTGCTGTTGGCTCCCACCACTGTCTTAGGTATACTTCATGTTTTCAAAATGTTCACACAGGCCGTCTATGATCTTGAAGCATCATATTGGTTTCCTCCCCTGAAATGCACTGGGTGGACTCCTGCGGGGGTTAATGGGGGTGAGTGGAGGGAGCCCCAGGCAGGGCCAGGGTCCATGTGGGTGTCTTGTTCCTAACTACGCTGGGATTGCCTGGTGGCTCCAGTGTGCCCCACACTTTGACCCTGGAGGTATCTGGTGGCAGTAGCTCTCCCAGGTGACAGAGGTGACCGTGTTAGCCTCCCTGAGGTGTGACTGGTATCCCTGCAGTCCCATTGGTTGGGAATGTTGCACCTACAGTAAGGAGGGAAAGCCAACAGCTTATATCACGTGGACGAACGTCCTGCAGGGTCACCACTTAGACCTCAGAGGTCAGGATGTCCTGCTGAGGAAGGAGAGAGGCCCAAGGTGAGATGCTACATGACCCTGTGGTGTGACCATAGGGCTGCCTGGAGCTGGAGCACAAAGGGGACATGTGGCATTGCAGAGACTGCTGAGTTTGAGGGTGTGACCATGGGGTGGTGAGGAGGTCCTCCTGGCTTGGAACAGAGGGTGGCAGTGTAGGAGCAGAGTGTCCTGTGGTGCGAGACACATGAGGTAAGTTTCCAGTGTTTCCCCTTCGGGCCAGCAAGACCTCTGGCCAAGCCCCAGGGGTCAGGGCACAGGAGCTTGAAGGCAGGCAGGGCTCACCTCGTGCTTCACACTGGGCTGAGGGCCCTCGGGCGCCAGGGCTTCCGGGGGCACCAGGAACACTGTAGCTGTGCTTTACAAAGTCCAATTTGCAATACAGAAGAATTGTCCTCTCTACACACTTAAACTTGGGTTCAGAAAATGGAAAAGTCAACTTAAAATTTTGTGGGGAGAACTTTTTAAAATATCGCTCTACAAGGTGCCTGGGCAAGTTGCCTGAGGGTACTGAGAGGCCCCTGCCCACGCCCAAAGGCCTGACTGGCAGCTCAGGATTATAGTCAGGGAGTTCAGCAGGCCTCTCAAGGCCATGTGGCTGGGCGCCCAGTGGGTTGGTGAAATGAGTGGCCCCGATGTAGCTGTGGTCCAGGCTGTGGTCCACTGCCTTCTGGGGACAGCCAGGGGGCAGCTACCAAGGTCAAGCGAGTGCATGGGCATCTGTTCCCTAGGACAAGCTTGCGCCCTCCGTGAGTGGGGGACTCTGTATCCTGCAACCAGGATCCACAGGACCCTGTCTCAGGTCTGGGTGGCTGGCAGAAGTGACTGCGAATGTGCAGCAGGGCAGTGGTCCGAGCCAACCTTCAGAGTCTCATGTCCTGATGAGGCTTCCTTGGCATCGAGCCGAGATGGGAAGGAGCAGTGTGTGTGCCCAGCGTGAGGACCACGTGCTGAGGGTGGCCGGACTCTCCAGAGCCCAAGCGAGCTTTCCAGGCCCAAACCTGGGACAGAGCAGGGCCACACCAAGACTGTACCAGAGTTGGGCAGGGTGACATCGTCCCTGCAGTGACGGAGCTGGCAGGTTAGGTGGATCCAGGCTGGCCCAGAGCTGCAGAGTTAGAGAGCAGCCACAGCCAGGCAGGTTTCAGGGGAGGGCTCCAAGGTGGTGCTGTCCTGGCATATCCCAGGGCAGGAGAAGGAGCCGTTGACAACTGAGCCTGCCCCGAGATCAGCTCCTCTGCTGCTTGTTGGTCTTGTGCAGGAGGGACCAGGAGACTGGTGAGGGACATGGGTGTGTGGAGCATGCCCAAGTAGAGTCAGGTCCTGGGGGGCCCTGATTGTCCCTTTCTATTTCCATCCTTTGTGTTTGGAGCAATGAATTTGTTCCCAAGCTCAGTGGAATAATAATCAACAGCTAAACCCCAGGCTGTGGGACCCATAGCCCAGCTGGAGAGTGGGTCCCAGCAGCAGGACTGTGCCCTCTGGGGACTGGCCAGCCAGAGGACTCAGGGCCAGCAGCAGCAGCCTTTCAGGACTTGCCTGGATGTCCTGATGTGTCCCTCAGCCAGTCTGTCCCTGGAGCAGGTCTCTGCAAAGAGGGACATTGGCCTGACCTGCTGACAGCTCTCCAGCCGACCAAGAGCTCACTGGGCCACACCTGCAGCTCAAATTGGAGAGCCTGGGGTACCACACATGCCAGGCAGAAGGCAGAGCAGTGTTGGAGCAGCAGTGAGTGTCCATGGTGGGGCTCTCCTGGTGCCCTGGGCACTGGTTCCTTAGTGCCGGGAGATCGTCCTTGAGTGCCCAGCCAACCCAGAAGCCAGCATCTTCCTAAGCCCAGGCTGGGCACAGGGCATGGAGTAGGCCGGGGTTGATGGCCACACCGTTCCTGCTCCACACAGCGTCATAGCAGTGCCAGTGAGCACAGAAGCCCTGGATGGGAGCTGCCAGCCTCCCTTGCCCTGGGAAGTGATGCCAAGGACGGCAAGCGGCCGCCTAATCACATGCCAGAGCCAAAGGCTGCCACTTGGGCTCACCTGGCATCCTGGGGGAGGGCAGTGCGGTGTGGCAGGGCTGCTCCTATGGGGCTGTGCTGCGCGTTGATCTTTCCGATGAGATGCTGTGAGGATGAGATAAAATTCCCATGATGCCTTCGCCTAGAGCTCGCGCCATGTTCCTGGGGCCTCTTGATCATGTCTTGTGCTGTCTCCTTAGTGTGGGGGAGAACATGTGCACACATGTTGTGTGTCTGTGTTCAGCATAAGGGTCCTGTGTGTGGGTGTGTGGTGTTAGCATGTTGTACATTTATGTGGGGTAAGCATCAGTGGTATGTGAGCATGTCAGTGGTGTACTGTATGTAGTTAGTGTGTTAATGGTATGTGTGATATGTTTGTTGATATGCTGTGGTGTAGTGTTAGCATGTTGATATGCATATGATGTCTGTGGTCATTACTGGTGTTAACATGTTGGGGCATGGTGAATGGGACAGGTCATGTGGTGTTAGAGGGTGAGAGGAGTGTGTTTTGTGTGTGCGGCGTGTGTGCATGTGCAGGCATGTGTGGTGTGTCCTGGGAGGGCCGCAGCCTGCCCGCTGACCAGGCCCTGTGCTCCTCTAGGACCGCTGTCCTCAGCGAGGGCCCCTGTGCCCGGCCCTGAGCGCCATGGGCCTGCTCGCCTACCTGAAGACGCAGTTCGCCGTGCACCTGCTCATCGGCTTTGTCTTCGTGGTGAGTGGGCTGATCATCAACTTCATCCAGCTCTGCACACTGGCCCTGTGGCCCATCAACAAGCAGCTCTACCGCCGCCTCAACTGCCGCCTGGCTTACTCACTCTGGAGCCGTGAGTGTCCTGCGCAGCCCCCGGCACGGGGTGGGCATAGGTGGTCCAGGAGGGGTGCGCGGGAACCCCTGCTGGGAGAGCCACCTGGCTGGAGCTGGGTGCCCCACACTAGGCAGCTTCCAGTGGTTCAGCCTGGGGCTATGGACAAACGCAAAGGTTAGATAAATCAAAGAGCAAAATACACAAGAAGGCAGAGGTAGATCTCACCAGGAAGGGGAACAAGATATGGAGGAGGGGCAGAAGGAGGAGAAGGGCACAGAGGAGAAGATGTGTGTGTGTGTGTGCACACACCAGCTCTGCAGGATGCAGCCGTGTCCTACACACACAAGCTCACTGGCACCAAAACAAAAAGAAGCAGACAGAAGTCAGAAACGGTCAGCTGTCACCCGGTTTGTGGCCAGATGCAGGCCTCCCAGTCTGTCACCTGTGGACAAGTGTGTGTAAGTGTCCCCCTGTACATGAAGGAGCCACACGTGGGGACATACAGGCCACCAGAGACTACAAAAGACTTAGATGCCAGGTGGAGCTGGGGCACAGGGGTGCACAGACAGAAGGACTACAGCAACATGGTTGGACCATGAGAGACCATAGCACATTGGCCTGTAGCTAACTTCAGCAAAGTGCCTTCAGGAAAAGTAAAAACAATAATGAAAACTGGGCAAACACAAAGAAAGAGCATTTACTGCCCACAAATCTTTGTTTTCTAAGAATAGATTTGAGAACTAAGCATGGTGGTGCTGTAGTCCCAGCACTTGAGGGGCTGTGGTAGGAGGTTGGCCACAAATTCAAGGCAAGTTTGAAGTATATAATGAAACCCTACCTTGAAAAACCAAAGAATAGACTTGAGTAAAGACAAAAGAATAGACTTGAGTAAACACAAAAACCATCACCAAAGTGGGGTCTGCATTTTGAGAAAGAACGGCAGCCAGAGACTGGCCCACAAGTAAACCTAAGCAATCGCGTCAGTTGCGGCAGTGCCCATGTGGACATCTCATAGAGCAGGCCCAGCTGGAATGGAGCCGCTGGCACTGAGACACACCCAGATCCATGTCACTGGGTCCCCTGCAGAGGACAGACAGCTCAGTCAGCGCCCCTGTGTTCAGAGTGGACAGAGGCAGCCGCCCCAGCCTGCCTGCTGCAACCTGGCAGCTGCCAGCTTCCTTCTGCCTCTGGCTTCACTCTCTGGACACATTGAGGCTCTTCTGTAGTCTGTGACCTCCTGTTGGGGGCACTGTGTCCTTGAGTGATCCATGGGGCAGTGGGCCATGTTGAGGCTATGAATTGCCTATGAGCCCAGGGACACAGTACTATGCCCACTTTTGGCAGTCACGAGTGGACGCAGGTTGTGGATGGGAGCTCGCCAGCTGGTTGTGGAGTTTGCCACCAGCTCTTTCCCAAAGTGGCTATGCCACAGGTGTCCCCTTCAAAAGGAGAACCATGTCACCAGGCCACAGGAGGCACCATGGCTCCGCCCTACCCTCCCACGTCACACCTGCCGCCGTCCATCTGGGAGCTGTCAGCAGCCCAGGCCTTGTCCCCAGCGGGCCTTTGGCTGAGGACTCTGTGGCAGTGACCTTGGGGAAGGACCAGCTTGTGCCCAGCACCAGAAGCACTGGGCTGCCTCTTGATGGTCCTGTCCTGTCCCGGGAGGTCACCCTGAAAGGACTTGGGCACCTGTGCCTTTTGCTGGGTAGAGAGATGACTTCTCACCCCAGAACTCTGCAGAACAAAGGTTCTCTGAAGAGGCCATGCACATCCTGGTGCCTGGACAGGTAGTGTGGCCCCGTCTGTCCTGGATCAACACAGCATGCAGGCCCCAGCAAGAGGCGATGGACACAGCTTGCAGTGCCGGGGACACTATGTGCCAGTGCTCACAGCCTTTGGGGTTGGAGCCCAGGGGAGGGCAGATCGCAGCACATGGACTGCCTGGCACACATGACTGGGTACATGTGCCCATGCCAGCAGTGGGCAGCGAGCAAGTCCCTTAGGCAAGACTCACATTGCTTATTGGTTTTAAATTTGCAAAACTTTTGCACCAGAATATAACACATAAAGGAAGCATTAGAGGAAGCACCCACTGTGTTTCCGGGACCCGACTCTCCAGTTTTTCCAGCCATTAAGCTTATGGACACAGGGACCACTCTTGTTCTCTCACACAGTCTGCCATGTTGGTAGCCAAGTGACCTGCAGGCACCCCGTAGGGCAGCAAGGCCCCTGATCCTTCCACCTTTACTGAGAGTGTCCAGGGAAGTTCAGCAGCTGTGAGCCCTGAAACTTGGGAGCTGAGAGCCCTGCCCCTGTTGCTGGGTGTCTGGTGCACACCCAGAGCCCAGGGACAGAGAGCGTTGCACCTGCACCAACGCCCTTGCCTGCTGCCTGCAGAGCTGGTGATGCTGCTGGAGTGGTGGTCCTGCACCGAGTGCACGCTCTTCACTGACCAGGCCACTGTGGACCACTTTGGGAAGGAGCACGTGGTCGTCATCCTCAACCACAACTTTGAGATCGACTTCCTGTGTGGGTGGACCATGTGCGAGCGGTTCGGCGTGCTGGGGGTGAGTGAGCACTGGCGAATGCAGACCCAGAACTCCAGGCTCCTTCCTTGGAGATGCCCATGCCTGGTTCCTTGGACTGGGTGATGGGCAGCTATTCGAAGGGCTTGGGACACCCCTCTCCACTCCCTGGCCGTCTGTGACCCAGCTGGGCCACACCAGCTCCCTCTGCCTCTGAAGTGCATGCTGGCCTCCTCCTCCCACCCTCAGAGCTCCAAAGTCCTGGCCAAGAAGGAGCTGCTCTATGTGCCCCTCATCGGCTGGACGTGGTACTTCCTGGAGATCGTATTCTGCAAGCGGAAGTGGGAGGAGGACCGAGACACTGTTATCGAGGGGCTGAAGCGCCTGGCCGACTACCCCGAGTACATGTGGGTGAGTGTGACACATAGGGCTGGCCTATATCTCTTCACACTGTACCCCAAACTCGCAGACACGGAGCTTCCTTAGGCACTGTCCCTGTCTCCATGGCCAGTCAAGTCCTGGGGATGAGGAAAAGGGGGTGTGGAGAGCTTTCCCAGGCTGGGCGCTGAGGAGCTCACGTGCCTCTGACCTGTGGCCTAATAGCTTGAGACCCTCCCTCTAGTGCGCATGCCCAGCACCCGGCTATAGGGGCCAGACAGACTTGTCCTGCTGTCCCTTTGTGATCAAAGGCCACAGCCAGAGACACCGTCATGTCTCGCCTCTTCAGAAGGCAGTGCTGGGTGTGGATTGTGCTTGGTAACAGATTTCAGCCCTAAAATGAAACCACACTAAAGACCCCGCCACTGCCTCGCCCTGCCTGTACTCTGGGCAGCACGTGAGCCTCTTGTGGAGCTCTGGTCCTGGCCCACAGACCGGCATGACCCCATGTTCGTGTGTCCCCCAGTTCCTCCTGTACTGTGAAGGGACGCGCTTCACGGAGACCAAACACCGCGTCAGCATGGAGGTGGCCGCTTCCAAGGGGCTGCAGCCACTCAAGTACCACTTGCTGCCGCGGACCAAAGGCTTCACCACCGCAGTACAGTGCCTGCAGGGGACAGGTAGGGCCCAGAGAGCTAACGCCGTCCTCCAGGCTCCTGCATGCCATGAGACATAAGACTGCGACCCCTTAACATCCATGTCATGGTGTGTGCAGTTAGGTCAGGAATGCATGGAGGGAGAGCAGGGCATGGAGTGACACAGTGAAAGGTATTGGGGAGAGTTTCTGAGATGATACAGTGCTTGCTGGAAATAATTATGATAATAAAATATATGCAAGGGTGATTGAAAAATACAGCGAGTGTTTACATTTTAAAAATTGATTGCAGTGGGGCCGGGGAGTTAGCTCAGTAGTTCCGGCGCCTGTCTTGCAAGCGCAAGGACCCGGGTTCGATTCCCCGGTAACCACATAACAATACTGGGTGTGGAGACCCACACCCAGCAGCAACCAGTACCACATACCACAGTGCCGGGCGTGGTGGCTCACGCCTGTAATCCCAGCACTCGGGAGGCAGAGGCAGGAGGATTG
>PVIR01000847.1:0-18500 GCA_004026965.1 Petromus typicus | reverse complement strand
CCTAAAAAAAAAAAAAAAAAAAAAAAAATTGATTGCAGTAAAAGACATGTCTCCATGAATCCTCCCTCTCACTTCACACACCCTCCTCCCGTGTCCTGGCCGCTTCCTGCAGCAGCTCTGTAGTCTTCTTTCTGAATGTCTTTAGCTGCGCTGTCCCGGCTGCCTCGATGTCCTGAATTGGTTCAAAACCCCTGTCCTGATCATTCTGACTTTAGGGAAGAGCCAGAAGTTGCACGGTGACAGCTAAAGTGGATGATGACATAGCTCGGTATTTTAAAAGCCATGCCTGCCTTTTGAGTGGACGGTGCTTGGCTGCAGCATGCATTGTAACATAAAGATAGCCAGGAAAGAGGACTCTGGAGATGCTGTAGGAAGTGGCAGGCATGATGCCAGAAGAGTATTTGAAGCAAGGGAAGGATCTGAGGAGAGTTCCTGGCAATGAGTCTTACTGTAACAATTTAAAAATATATATATATGAGAAAACTTTATAAAGGAAAATGTGATCACCGATACATGCAGTGAATGTGAAAGGGGCAGGAAGGCAGCAGGGCTCCTGGGGAGGCAGTGGACTCACCTGCACTGCAGACTGGGATGCAGAAAGCTGCATGCCCAGCTGTCCGATGGGAGCTGGGGACAGAGGGGCCACAGAGGAGACCGCTCATCCATCCATCTTCTCTTCCCTGCAGTGGCAGCTGTCTACGATGTGACCCTGAATTTCAGAAGAAACAAGAACCCGTCTCTGCTGGGAATCCTCTACGGGAAGAAGTACGAGGCGGACATGTGTGTGAGGTGAGTGCTGCTCGCCCACTGCCATTGCTGGAGCACAGAGCTGGGGACTCCCCTGCCCCAAGCAGGTAGACGGGCCCCAGGCAGCAGCTGGGCCACCAGGGCCGTGGGTCTGGGGAGGCGTCGTAGGCCTCCGCTCTCTCCCCCTGGAAGCCCCTCTGGGTGCCCTGGGTAGACTGTCCATCCCTCTGGGACTCCTTCAGTCTGGCAGAGCCCAAGCCCTGGAAAGATACAGTGGCTGAGCAAGGGGCTACCGGGAGACACAGGGATGGCCTGTGTTATTGTGTTATTAATAACAGGGTTGTGTTATTGTATGCCAGACTGCGGGAATGGAACTTGTGGGGCCATCATCCTCTTGGTCCCACAAGGCAGCGACCTCCCTGACCCAGGTTCACTTGCTCAGCTGACCCTGTGCTGTGGTCTGTGGAGCCCGAGCCGGAGCAAGTTTGCAGAAAAACCCTGTAGAAGTGCCAGGGTTTCTCTGCCCGAACAGACAGAGTAGCGGCTGTATGCCTGTTGCAGTTTGTGGTGCAGGAAGCGAGCTCAGCCTCTCCCTGACCTCTCCAGACCATCGCAGGGTTGGCTGTGCTGTCACTGTGATGAGTGTCTGAGACGGTGGACAGTGCACAGCGCTGGGCAGTATGCCGGGCCTGTGAGGAGGTGCACACTGCAGTGGGGCGTACGGCAGAGGAAAACTGCCCGTCTGACCAGCGAGGAAGCAGGAGAACAGGAGGCCGAGGCAGAGGCTGCCCTCCTCTGCTAGGCCTCATTCTGAGGCTCTGCCTTCTCCAGTAGGGCCCTAGACCAGTCCACTGGCAGGTCCGCTGTCCCGAGGGCCATGTGAGACCAGACCGGGTGCCAGCCACAGCACCACACAGCATCAACCCTGCCATGGCCAGTGCCTGTTACCTTCAGGTCTGGCTCTCGTGCCCAGGGAAGGACAGCTGCCAGTCTGGCCCAAGTCACTCCTGTCCTCCCTGAGAGCCAGAACCTGACAACTCTGAGGAGGAAGGGTTACTATGGCTTGCGGAGTGTGGTTTCAGGTCATGCTCGGCTGTCCTCCATGGCAGGCAGCAGGCAGGCAGTGGGCACAGGGCCCTGGTGGAGCAGAGAAGGGGGGTGGGGAGGGGAGGGATGAACCCTCCCAGGCTGCACCTCTGGGGCTGCCTCATCCCACCAGGCTCCACCTCCCAAGTCCTTCCCAGAGGTCCCCCCTCAGTGTGAGGCTTTGGGAGATGTCTAGATGAAGCCAAGACACCCGAGAGGTGGATGGATGTTCAGGGCAAGCCAGTGAGGGCAGAGCCAGTGGAAGTCCTGTGTGCATTGACTTAGCTGGTTTTTAGTGAGTTTTGCTTTTTACCTATTGCACATGCATGTGCATCAGACCTGTGTGCGTGTGTGGTGTGGTACACACGGTGTGGTATGTGTGTTGTGTGGTATACATGATGTTTGTGGTATGCAGTGTGAAGGGACAGCAGCCTCAGCTTTGTGGCCCAACCCAAAGAGCAGGGGCCCAAGGGCAGCATGGCAGGCAGAGCACCAGTGCCACAGGGCCATGGGCCCTGCCACCACCCTGGAAAGGCAGCTTCTCCCTGGCTAATTTTTGCCGGGTTTTTTTTCTTTCTTTTTTTTAGTGTTTTGAGACAAGGTCTTGCTTTGTAGTTGCTTTGTAGTTCAGGGTGGTCCTGAACCTATCCTGGAACTCAGCAAGCCTCCTGCCTCTGCCTCCCGAGTGCTGGGATTACAGGCATGAGCCACCACGCCTATCACTGTGGTATGTGGTACTGATTGCTGGTGGGCGTGAGTCACCCTGGCATTGTTGTATGTGGTTAACGGGGATCGAACCTGGGATCTTGTGCATGCAAGGCAGGCACTGAGACCCCTGAGCTAAATCCCTGGCCCTGTTTGTTTTGTTTTTAAACCTATGATATGGAGACTCTTTGTCCCTCATAAAAGTCCTCTGCAAGCCATATGGCTCCCTGGGGAGCTGTGCTGTCTGAACAGTGGTCCCCGGCTGCTCTTCCATAGAGATCATTCTGTGCAGATGAACCCACACAGGGCTGGTCGGCAGCTGGGCGTCTGGGTTCTGAGCACACCAGGAGAGGGGAGCAGATACTGTGGGTAGAAGCCACATCTGCCACACCTGAGGCCTGGGGAGGCAGGTCTGAGTCCCATGGCCACCCTGCCATCTTCTTGGGAGACACTGCTGCCTTCCAGGCCTTGGGAGGTGCTAGCCAGGCTTTAGTGTAACTTCCGCCAGAGGCTTGTGCCTTGACTCCCGGTGTCATGGGTCACTGGGCAGCCATCCATGTCCCTCCTGGCAAACACTGTCCCATGTCTCTAGGCCTCCCTCAGCCCCAGCAGGGCCCACCAGGCTCTAGTGTGCTGGGACGGGACACTAAGGAGCGACTGCCGAAGTGACCACCTGCTTTGAAGGCAGAGAGGGAGACCAGGGTAGAGTGCGTGAGCCATGCCACCTGTCCCTCACCTGGGCCTGCCGACTCACCCTGCTGTGGTCCTCTGTGTGCAGGAGATTTCCTCTGGAGGAGATCCCGCAGGACGAGCAGGGCGCGGCGCAGTGGCTGCACAAGCTGTACCAGGAGAAGGTAACGTGGCAGCATCCCCGGTCCCCATCCACACAGGCTGGGGAGGCAGCGCATGGGCCTCCTGGACATGACACAGCACGCGAGGGTCTCACACACTGCTGGTGCTCTTTTTCTTAACTTCAGAGGCATTAACACAGGGGGAGTCAGAAGGTGACAGAGCGCACACTCGCGTGTGCCATTGCCTTGTTCACAGAATAAGAGGTGCCCGGAGCTGGACGGACTTGGGTGGCGTGCATGTGTCGTGGTGTGCTGGGTGCTCTCACTCAGCCATGCCTGCTCTCACACCTATTCCAGAGCAGGGAGGCAAACACAGTTGGCTACCGGATGATCAGAAGGTCCTTACTGCATGTAACAAGACCCTTTTCAGGCACCAGTGAGCTCTTGAGGGAATTGGAGAAACCTCCAGGAACTGAGGAAAGAAGCTGGAACCCAACACCCGACAGTGAACTGTGGGGACCTCTGCTGGTCCTATAAGGCCAAGTCAGGATTTTAATCCTCCCTGGAAGCAGAGGAGGCTGTGTCCTTGGGAACACAGGAGTGGATGCAGGAGCCCACATGGGGTGGAACCCTCGGGAGGGCTGAGCTTCCTCCTGCGCTGTGGAGCGTCTCTCCTGTGACCGTGCTGACCACAGTGTGGACATGAACAGGAGATGAGGACAGTCACCAGAGCTGCAAGGAAAAACCCATATACCTGGTGGGGCTGTGGCCATGGAGCTCAGCTGAAGGCATGCTCGGGGTTTCCCAGTTGAGCTAAGCACCTTACTAAGTGCAAGACGTGTGAAGACCAAGCCCTGTCCAGTCGGTCAGGGAAGCCATGTGCATACGGACAGGGATGGGAGTCGGGCAGAGACTGATAGATGGGTTAGGTAGGGATGCAAAAGACAGGACAGGGGAGGAAGCAGAGGGGACAGGAGGGAGGAGGAAGAGAGGTGCTGCACAGAGGAGTGGCCCTCAAGCGGCTGTGGTGCACACAGTGCTGGGCACATCTGGTGCGCCCACCCGCTCTCTCCCACAGCTGTGGATACAGTCAGCCTCCTTGCAGCTGGACACACGCAGCACATAAGCACAGCAGGCCCAGTGCAGCCCTGCTGTGCCACCAGCTGGACTCCCCAAACTCAGCCCCAAGAGGTCGGTACAAGGTACACCGTGGCAGAAGCTCTTTAAACAAATGAAAGCTACAGAAAAGTAAACCAGCTGCACCGAAAGCATTTTCTCTAAGAAGAGTAGAATAGGAAACCTTGGACAAGATGAGTTAATTCTTTAAAGTGGTGTCATAACTGGGAAAACAATATAGAGCTCATATGACTGACTGATTCCGTATGTTTGGAAACGTGGATAACATATATGGCCTACTTTTCTGTCCCTTCTGATAAAGTCAATACAGCAAGGACTTCTGTTAAAGCCGCTGGTGACACAGCTCAGCATCATTCCCCTAAGATCTGGAACAAAAAGAAAGGGTCCCGCCTCCTCCATGCTGAATGATAGCACGGGAGGCTTAGCTGGAGCATGTGGTCAGAGGAGGAAATGGAGGACTTCCGAACTGGAAAGGAGGAAGTCACACAGGGCCTTCAGACTTTGCAAACATCATCTCCTGTACAGAAAAACCTACAGTCTTTACCCCTGAACTGAGAGAAGATCAGAGAAATTCACTTGCAGGATGTGAGATCAATGTCCAGAAGTAGGTAGTGTTTCTACACACCGGTAATGAATGAGCTGGACAGGAAACCAAGAGAATAGTGCGGCTTACCATTTCTGACAGCAGAGGACAGCCCAGGAGTGTTGTCAGCCAACTGATTGGTAACAAAAGTACCAAGAATGTACATTAGGGAAAAAACAACCTGTAGAGCTGGCTAACAGGTATAGAAGAGTAGAACTGGGCCCTTATCATTTAGCCAAAAGCTAAATGTAAAATGTGAAATGGGGAAACTTGACTACGAGAAGACTTGAAGACATTGTTGTGGGCAAAAAATTTGAGATCTGACCATGAAAGTGCAGGAAATAAAAGCAAAGATCAGTAACAGTATTAGATGTTTTTTTTCCCCATACTGGGAATTGAACCCACAACCTTGCACTTGCAAGGCAGGTGGTGGCACCATTGAACTAAATCTCTGGCCCAAGATCAAATTTTAAATCTTCTGCACCACCAAGGAAACAGCTCATAGAGTGATGAGATGACTATGAGGTAGGAGGAAGTATTTACAAAGCATTCACCTGCCAAGCATTAATGTCCAGAGAAACAAGGAACTCTAAATAACTTACTGGTAAAAAGCAATCCACTTTAAAATAGGCACATGATCTGAATAGGCATTTTCAAATCATGATAAGCATATGGTCAATGAGTATGTGAAGAAACACTCAATATCACTAGTTACTGGGAAGATGTAAATGAAGCCACAGTATCATCTCTCTCTCTCTGTTTGGAATGGCTGTTGTTAAGAAGACCCCAAAAAAGACAAACACTGGGGTTGGGGATTTAGCTCAGTGGTCCCAGCGCCTGTCTTGCAAGCGCAAGGACCCGGGTTCAATCCCTGGTAACCACATACAATACTGGGCGTGGAGACTCACACCCAGCAGCAATCAGCACCACATACCACAATGCTGGGTGTGGTGGCTCACGCCTGTAATCCCAGCACTTGGGAGGCAGAGGCAAGAGGATTGCTGTGATGTGAGTTTGAGGTTGAGCTCAGGGCCAGCCTGAACCACAAAGCGAGACCCTGTCTCAAAAAACCTAAAAAAAAAAAAAAAAAAAAAAAAAAAAGACAAACACTGGTGAGCATGCAGAGAGGGAACTCCCCAAGCGTTCCCACTGTTCTGGGAACCCAGGTTGGAAAGTGGCCTGAGACAGCACCAGGTGGGGAGCTCTGCTGGCCAGGCAGGTGCTCAGCATGCTTGAGGCCTTGGGTGTGGTATCTGGCAGGCCTAGGAGTGGAACTTCTGTCTGACTCAGCCATCCCTCTCCCGAGAACACTGAGATGTTCACCGCATCCCGCACAGCAGCTAGGCTGGAGTCGGCTGGGATGCTCCTCAGTGGAGGAGTAAGGGAGCACGGCGGCAACACGCAAACTATTCAGCCATTAAAGAGGGACTTGTCATTTGGAGCCTGTCAGACTCAGAGGGAAGCACACTCCATGTTCTCCTCACATGTAAGCAAGTGGACATCCATGTCAGAGAAGCAGAGAGCGGAACAGTGGCCACTCAGGACAAAGCAGGACTGTCCTGGGGACCTGGGAAACAGGGAACTTCAGGTCGCTCGTGTGAGGACTGGGAGGGTACAGCGGAAGGGTAGACACGCCATGTCCGACCTGACCAGGACCACGAGTGTGTGCAGCTGCTGTGTATCGGTTGCAATGCACAGATGTCTACATCCAGTGCAGCATTTGACAGGTATTGATGTAACAGACTGATGTGTTTTTTACATGATGCATATATCTTCCTGCCATATATAATACATCCTCAGCTTTTGTATGCCCTCAGTTTTAAGTTTGTACCTAGGGAATCGTGCTCCAGGTGGTGGCCTCCCGCGTTTAGTCCCCATTGTCCTCCAGACCTCTACGCAGTTTGACTCCTGCCTTCGAGGCTGTATCCTCCCCACCCCACCCCACCCCACTGGGCTGTCATGAGCTCCGCTTCTGAGCCCGATGGTCAGGCATATCCTGCAGGTCACTGCAACTGCGCTGCTGCACCTCCACTGTCACGCCTGACACCCTCACGCCTGCTCCGCTTGTCTCCTACACAGCATCTGTCACATGAGCCCTGCAGCCCACCTGGCTCCCTATGCTGAGCATCCTACCACCCTGCAGGAAGCTCTCAGCCAGAGTCCTGGCTGTTGGATGACAGAGATGGCGGGATGTGAACCGTGGTGCGGTGTCCCACCAGCCTGTGCAGGCTGAGCTCCCCTCTGTCCTGTCTTCACTGTTGACTGTGCACCCCTGATGGCAGTGCAGAGACCATGCCTTTTTGCTTTCTCTGGCCACAGGATGCGCTGCAAGAGATGTATGAGCAGAAAGGTGTCTTCCCCGGGGAGCAGATCAAGCCCGCCCGGAGGCCGTGGACCCTGCTCAACTTCCTCTGCTGGGCCACCTTTCTCCTCTCGCCCCTCTTCAGCTTCGTCCTAGGTGTCTTCGCCAGTGGGTCCCCCCTCCTAATCCTCACATTCTTGGGGTTCGTGGGTGCAGGTAAGATGCACAGTGGCCATGACTTGCACTTGGGGTCCCACTGCCCAGAACCAAGTGGCTGCTGGGAGGAACAAGGGGCTGTCACCCAACACAGGTAGTCAGGCCCACAAGGCTATGCTGCTGGCTGCATGAGCCACAAGCCCTGCGGTGGTATGGACAGGGCCCTGGTCAGAGGCCATGTCTGGGCCTCTGAGGGTCAGACTGCCTGCCCTCTGTGCTGCACCTGGAGCCCAGCTCCTGACCCCACACAATCACCTGTGCTGAGTCAGTGGCACTCACCACACGTGGCTGACATCAAGGATCATGAGAGACAGACACACTGCCACCGCGCTGCCCCTCGGCTAGTTCTCAGCCCTCAGCCCCAACAGGCTTGCACCCCACATGAGAGTGTGTGGGAGGTCAGGGAGGCACCCAGCACAGCGCTCAGCAGGTCCTGCTCCTCTGTCCTGGTCACCTTGTCGCCACCTCTGACGCCCTAGTGGTGTCCCGTGTCCAGCCAGTTGGGATGGTCTGTGATCAAGCAAGGGGCTAACTCTTCTCTCTTCTGTCTTTAAAGCATCCTTTGGAGTCCGCAGGCTGATAGGGGTGACTGAGATAGAAAAAGGCTCCAGCTACGGGAACCAGGAGTTTAAGAAAAAGGAATAATTGATGGCTGTGATTGAATGCACGTAACCTGACCTGGTATCAAATTAACTCAATTAAAAACAGAGCGACACACACTGAACGAGGACAAAGAGACACTTAGCAACTATTTTTCTTATTAACTGGTGACTAATATTAACCAATAAAACTTGAGCCAAGAGCAAAGAACTGAGAAGGCTGCCAGGTGAAGATGGTGCTCAGCGTGCACCGGCAGGGTCCCTGCCCGCCTGCCCGCCCGTTCGCCCGCTTGCCCGCCCGCATGCCACGGACAGAACCACCGGAGGGCAGCGGCTCTGCGCAGGGTGTCGCCATCTCTCCAGAGCTCCACTTCCAAGGGGGCCTTTGGCTGCTTTCTCTTCTCAGACTTAGGTGGAGGTTTTTGTTTTTATTGGTGTTTCAGGAACTTAACATGGCCCCTCAGCTCTTCCCTGCGTCCCTCAGCACTGATGCCTCATGAATTTTGTGCTGTCCCCTGGGGGTGGGCAGTGGGTCCCAGTCCCGCCCCACTTGGCACCTTTGCTTCTGGACCCCAGGCGGGGCAGGAGGTTGCAGTGATAAGCACACACTGAATGTAAATTGTACTTGTGTGGAGTAGGTCTGTCCCTTGGTCCCCTCGAGATGAGGGCTGGCAGAACCAAGCACCCACTCGTTTCTGCAGCCCTGCCTGCCCCACTTCCTGTTTAACTGCATGTAGACATCTTGCATCTCTTCTTAAAGTGAATGACCATGGACAGCTCAGGGCCACATGGAGGTCTTCCTGCTCCTGAAGTTCCCTGCTGCCCTCTTCCTCTGTGGGGCTATCAGGCCAGGGTCTAGCACAGAGGGGCCGTGGCCAGCATGATGCTCTTGGAAAAGCAATGGCTCCGTCACGTCCCTTTCTTGAGTTGCGACCATCCATGCCAAGCATGTTGGCGTCTGGAGGTTGGTCTGAGGATGGCTCACTGCTTCCTAAAGGGAACAGGAAGCAGAGGCTCACTCCCCCTCCTCCTCGCCCTCGCCCTCACCCTCTGTGAGGCACAGTGTGCCCTCAGGGAAGGCACCTCTGCCCAGGCAGGTATGTTGAGGCCCCAAGGCCTGGTGGTGGCCCAGGGTCCCTGCAGACGACAGGGTGTCCCCACCCACACTCGGGGCCCTCACTGGGTCCCAAGTCCCACCAGGAAGATACCTCTTCCAGCAACACCAGTCCAGCCAGGCGCCGGGCCTCTTGGAGTAGTGGGCGCCCCCCCTCCCCTGACTCAGGCATTGCACCGCTGGCCACACGCACTGGGCTTCCGTCCCGAGCTTCCGTAGCCCTCTTAGTCACACTCTCTCCCTTTCTTTACAAGGGAAGAACCGGTGGTCTCTGTAAGACCAGCAGTCTGAACGTAGGCAGATTGAGTCTTCTAGGGAGAAGTCAGTGGAGAGGGGCACGATTCCACATCAGCCCCAGGCATCCGGAGTGAGGAAGATGGCCTGGGGTCTGCAGAAGTGGCTCCCGAGCTCCACAGTCTGTGAAGGGAGCAGCATAATCAGTCCGGTCACGGGCTGTTCTTGAGGGACAGTGGCCAAGCATGGTGCCTTGTGAGGGCAAAGGCTGCGCCAAGGAGCACACGTGACCTCTCCCCTTCTCAGTGCAGCCCCCATAGACCCCAGCAGCTGAGCCACCCGCAGTCTCCTCTCTGTTCCTCCCCAACACGCTTTTCCTGGTTTTCCACGTGTTCTGGCTCTGTCGTCGCTGTTGCAGTGCAGGCCTGACATGCACGCTGGGCCCCTCCACCTCGGGACGCACAGCTCTGGCTTCCGAGAGCCCCTCCCGCTGACATGCGAGGGGTAAGCGCTGCCCTGGGCACAGGCTGCACCCTGAGGCCCTTCTCTGGCTCTGTGTGCACCGCAGCACAAGCCTCCGAGAGCAATAAAAACCACGCTGTGAATGTCTGGGCTTTTTTTTCTTTTGAAGGGATTTTGCTTTCATCTGCACTGAAGGAAGGGGGAAGGAGCGCTCCTTTGATTTTTTAAAATTAAATTCACATGTATCAGAAGAGCGCTTCCTCTCTTCCTTTATCCAGCCCTGAATCTCATGCTTTGCTAGCATCCAGTTGGATTCAGGCAGAATACTGACACTTCCAACACCTGTGCTGGCACTGTGGAGGCAGTGCCACCCCAGCCTGGGAGCTGAGGCTTGGATCCAGCTGGGTGGCCCCAGCACTCTCAGGGGCTTACAGGATGACAGGCCCTGCGCATGTGTGCCTACTTGGGACATGGTCTCATGGGCCATCCGTGCTGTGGCCCGAGCCAGACACCTTGAGGTCACCACTCTCTCCCTGAGGACTCATCTGCCCACACCATGTCCCAGCCGTGCGCCACCCCAGGTCAGCTCACACAGACTCTGCTGGCCCTGCACAGCCCTGAGGGTCAGGATGGCAGTTCCAGAGGCCTCCAAGATGTCTGCAGCATCCCAGTGCCTTCGCAGAGCTCCCAGCATCTAGGGACCTGTGCTTCTCTCTTGGGGCTTTCTGTGAACGTGGTAAGCAGGAACTGCCCCACAGGAGCAGGCAGGAAGCTGGGGGGAGAACTGAATAGTCAGAGGAAGGTGCTTCCTACACCAGGGACTCTAAAGTGAGGTTTCGAAGAAGGTCTGAAGTGGCTCGAGACAGAACGTGCTGTGCAGCCCCGGTGATAGCAAACCAAACACACAGCCCTCGAGACAGTGAGGCCCCTGCCCTTGAGCACAGAGCCCGACTGAGAGCGAAGCTGTGCACATAAGCTGCGAAGAGCATAAACGGCATATGAGGCATGGTATCTCTCCAGTCAGCCCAAACCCCCCTCAGCTCCGCTCCCTGCCCTGCCCTGCCCTGTGGCATGAGCACACCTCTCTGGTGAGCTAGCCACGGTGTCCCACACTGGCCTCACCCTGGAGAGAGTCACACAGTGCTGACCAGCCTTGCATCTCCCCAACGTGCAGCTCGTGCTGTCAGGAGCCTGTGCACAGGTGCCCGAGGACCCCGTCAGGTCTGCAGTGGCTGCGGGTCTCTCGGGCCTCTCTCAGGACAGGCATAGGACAACCTGTGAGGTTGCTGATTTCAAAGCACACATATGCTGCCTCATGTGGGTCTGGCATGAGACCCGCAGTGCTTGGCAGGGTGGCACAACTTTGGCCCTTCTGCCGTGTAGCTGGGCTCACAGCAAACCCGCAAAAAAGAAATGCCTCTCTTCCAGAAACAGCGTGTCCTTGGCCCTTTCTCTAGTGGCTGGCCCCAAACCAAAGACAACCTGCCTGCAGTGTCTAGGTCCTGGGGGGCACACAAGGGGGTGACCCACTGACCAGGCTTTGGCTCTGTCGCAGTGCCGTGCTGACCCTCGGGGTCCGATTTGCTCATGAGGGGGCTGGGATGTGAGGACGCAGGGACAGTTTGGGCTTCAGCATCACCCTGTGAGCTGCTTGATTGCCTGCGGTAGATCCGTGAGTTAAATTTTACCACAAGCACAAGTTGCTTGTCAATTCGGGGGAAATGCTGAGTTCTCACAGGCTGTACAGGAGAGAAACAGACAGGAGCTCAGGAGTAGCGGAGGACGTCACCGTGGAGGTGGCTGGGTACACCGGGCAACACAGCAGTGTCTCCACCCAGGGAGCTGAGATGGGGCAAAACTGGATCTTTGCACTGACGAGGCCACTTGGAGCTTTTGTTTCTTCCTTCCATCCTTCCTTCCTTTCTCTTTCCCTCCCTCTCTCTTTTTCTTGCAGTTTTTTTGAGATAAGATCTCAGTCTGTAGTTCAGGCTGGCCCTGAACTCACTACGTAGCCCAGGCTAACCTCACACTCATGGCAATCCTCCTGCCTCTGCCTCCAAAGCATTAGGATTACAGGTGTGAGCCGCCACGCCCAGCTTTCATTTCTAACTTTTCAGTTGCCAAATTTTGTGTTGCAAAAGTAGTGGGACAGAAGTCAAACTGTGAATGAGACTGAAATGCAATAAACTGTATTAAAATAACTGGAGTTACTTGACCTGTGAAGAAAGGCATCGGCTCTCCTTCTCTATTGTCTCAGAACTGTATCTTGTGACAATCAAATGTTACTTGCCTCAGGGCCAGGAGACTGAACTGGCTTCTTAACCCTAAGCTCGCCAGCAATACTGTCGCTGTACATGGGCATCTCTCTGTGAAACCACACATTACTGTGAGTGCCACCGTGACATCTGGGTTCTTTTTATTACTGAGAAATCACCATACCTGATTGTCAGCCAGTTTTGAAGGGACGCGTTGTATACAGGGTGCAAATGTATAATACAGCTGCTTCCTTTTGTACACTTCATTTTTACAAGTTTTGCTACTCACGAGCTTTATGGATTTGGGGAGGCTCTCTGTGGGGCGGGAGCTGATGGGGATCTTGCAGGCCGGCGTCCCAGGACTGGTGGCGTCAGGAGCTGTGTGGCGCTCTCTCCAGCCTGGCTGGGCCGGGCACATGGGCTTACTATTTTCTGGGAAGATGCCCCAGGCATCACACTCGTTTGTTTAAAATGCTGTTGTGAAAGAGAGGGATGAAATGTCCACAATATAAGAGAAACTGACTCTTGGCCTCCTTTTGTTTTATTTCTGTCTGTGTGGACTTTTCCCGGGATCATGGGGGCGTACCTCCAAGGCCCTGAGCTTTCTGAGGCGGGACAGCTGGTGCACCAGGATCTTGGTCCTATGTCTGGTGCCTTCTGGAAGGAAACTGAGACCTGGAAAAAAGCACGGAAAGTCGGCAGCATGGAAAATGTGCAGAGTGCTCCACCGTCCAAAACCAGGCTTCAATCCAAAGCATGTGCAGGCCCCAAACTGCTTTTATAAAAGCAAATTCTGTTGAGAAAAGCAAGGAATCCCATTTCTGCTTTATTAAAACCAAAGGCTAAGCCAGGTCTTTCTGTCTGTCTTCAGGAAATAAACTGTGAAGAGAATTGCGGAGGCCCCTACTCCGGGGCAGGACCTGGCCAACAGGCTTCTTTCTGCTTGGGGGCAACACATGCATCCACACACACCACCACTGCCCACACACAGGCCCACACCAGGCACACTATGGGAATGTGATGTGGTCCTGCAGGAACAGCTCTGCTAGAAAGTGACTGTGGAGACTGTCCTCATTTCCACATGTTTCCCAGGGGTAACAGTGACCACAGCTTCCCCAGAGAAACCAAAGGTCCTATGACAGCTCAGAGAAAGTTGTCGTGGCTTGATCGTGGCTTTGTTGTTAGACATGAGCTTTTCCTCTGCCCAAGGCCTGTACCCAGGCTGGGCCAGGGCCTAGTCCCAGAGAAGGGCAACATACTAGCTTCTAGTCCTGCCTGTGGCCAGAGAGGCCTCTGAAGGTACAGCGTGCATGCCAGCACACACAGGGGCACTCATGTTGACAGATGTGTCCCCTTAGCCAAGCCCTGGGCCAGGGCAGGACCATCAGGGGAGGCCCTGGAGGCTGTGCTTGCCAGGCTCTGGCACTGTTGCAGCTCCCTAGCAGGTGCTGGCCTCGAAGCCCATGCCAGGGCAGAGTTGCCCCTGTATATTGGTCAGGTACTGATCACTGTGAGGGTCACCTCTCCAGAGGGTGTCACATGCTGGAATTCCCCTGGAGGGGCTGCTTGGCCTCACAGGACCCACCCAGGTCCTGGGCTTACACTTCTTCACTGACCCATGCTATCTCTGCTAACAGGTGTGTTTCTGGCACAAGGAAGCTGCAGGGAAGTTAGGGTTCTGGAATCTGGAGGCCTCTGGTTAAAATCCAAAACAAGCCTTGGCACCAGGATGGCCCAGGTCAGGATGCTGACTGTGCCTTAGTGACCCGGGCTGAGAGTGGGACAGTTATTGGGGGACTAAGGTGTGTCCAGAACTAGGACTCAGCAGGGTTCCCTCCAGGCCCCACACACCTGTACCTGGGGCTGGTGGCCTTCCTGCCCACCTTGCCCATGTTGGCCACCATGGCAGATGACAGAAAGTTCCTCTTGTCACAGAGAGGAGAAGGCACTGTGATGGCAGAGAGCACCCAAACTACATCTTTCTCAGGGGAAGACATACACTTTTATCCAGGAAATTGGACTATTTGTTCAGTAATTGTTCCTCATTGTGTAAATTCGTAAAAGAATGCAATGACTTCTTTCTACAAATCTGAGGTGGTGCTATGGAAGTAGTTTGAGCGCCCTTTCTCTCTCTCTCTGAACTCCCTCCTGGTCTCACTGTATTTGGCACAGTTGCAACGCCCAGCTCACTCGTGCCCAGCGCTCTCTTGGGCGTGCACTGCTCATGTCATCCATGGCTCCTGGGTGCAGCTCTTGCGCAGAGAGGACTCACTGCATAGTGACACACAGTGTCTGCCACACCACGAAGTAGGGCGGGTGGGTAGTCCCCATCCCAGCAGGATGGGCCCCGCCCAGAGCAACACTCAACACTGCAGGCCCAGGGAGGACATGCACCTATAGGGACATCACACCAAGGAATGCCCGTGCAGCAGAGGCCAGCCAGCATCAGTGCTGCGGGGAAGGCCAGGTCAAGCAGCCTGGCCTGTCAAGACAAAGGTGCAATGACCACCTCAGGAATGTACAAAACAGGGAAATGGCCTCTTCCAATGTCTCCCCACAAGAGATGGAGCCTAGTCCTCTATGCATACCTGTCCCCAAGGGTCCCCTTCGGCTTCTCCAGCACTCTCATCACTGCGCAGGACCGGAATGTTCCGGGAATCTGACCTCCCCATGGCCTGCTCTAACTGCACCACTTGCTCCTAATGAGTTCTGAGGACCGCGTAACTCAGATGTCAGACGCCCCTTCAGGACTTGGTAAGGAGCCTGACCCACCACACCGGCTAAGGGTGGGTCTGGGACTGGAGTATCCCACCTCCTCTCACATAAGCTTTCTCTCTGGGAAAATGCATCAGCACAGGCCTCACACCCTATGGCAACTGGGCCTGGTCTATAAGGATCTTAGGGTGGGAAGGGTCTGTTTGTGGCTTCAGGTTAGCCCTTCCTGGTCACTGCTGAGGTTAAGTCAATTGAGATAGGAAGGAAGAACCCTGCACTCTCCAAGAGGTTTTCATTCTTCTGTGGCTGCCTCAGAAGTTTTGTAGTCAGCCTGGCTTCAGCAGGCAGCCCAGGGCCACCATGGGAGACCTCTGCTCTGGGTACAGCAGGCTTTGGACTGAGGCCTCTCCCAGGTGACTTCCCCCTGCAGCCTCTCTGGGCTCATCCCCCCTCAGCGTCTCCCCTACTGGGCAGACAGAATCCTGGCACTGTGTGCACAGCTTTTCCCATACAGCAACCTCCCAGACCTGTAGCAGGTGAAACCTACCAAATGTTCCTGTTCCCCCTTATTCTGCAGGATACGTCCTAGTAAAGACTCTTCCGGGGGCATTTTTTGCCTCTTCCTGATCTCTCTCAGCAGAAGGTGCTGACCTGTTGCACTAACAGCTGCTAACACCAAAGGCCACCGCAGATAATTGGGAAGGTGACAAAACAGAGATGAATGGAGAACAATGGAAAGTTGCTGGGAACTGCCATCCCTGGTGCCAGAAGAGTGTCCAGGCCTTGCCAGTGGCTGCTAATCTAAGCAGCAAGGAGGGCTGCTCATTCTGCAGGAGTTGACAGCCATGGACACTCAGAGCTCAGGGCAGCTAACATCAAAGGAACCGTACTTTGCTGAGTCTTCATTTCTGTACAAATGGAGCAAAGAGTCCTCTGCTGACTGGTAATGTCTTAGAAGCCCACACAGGATTCTTCCCCTTTCCAGGTCCCTGAAGGAGGCCGGCGAAGGGCAAAGGTGACAGCCACCAGCCACGGAGAAGCAGCTGGAATGAGCTCACCCTGGAGGTCCACAGTGCACGTGGCTCGAGACCTGGGGCTGCTGACACCATGGGCAACTTCTCGCGCTTCCTCTCTTCTCTTCTATTGTGTCCCCCATCTGTCTATTCCTAAAGAATTTCCAGCTTGGGTTCTACCTCTATTTATGATATTTTTGAGGCACAGAATTCCTTGTGTGACTGGAATGGACTTTCATTCTTTTTTGAGACAGGGTCTCGCTTTGCGGTTCAGGCTGGCCCTGAGCTCAGCCTCCAACTCACATCACAGCAATCCTCCTGCCTCTGCCTCCCGAGTGCTGGGATTACAGGTGTGAGCCACCACGCCCGGCACTGTGGTATGTGGTACTGATTGCTGCCGAGTGTGGATCTCCGTGCCCAGTGGGGGGATCTCATGGAACCTGTATGTGGGTACTGGGGGATTGACCCCCCGGGCCCTTGTGCTTGCAAGACAGGCGCCTTAACAACTGAGCTAAATCCCCGGCCCTTTTTTTTTTTTTTTTTTTTGAGACAGCCTTGAGCTCAGCCGTGAACTCACAGCAGTCCTCCTGCTTCTGCCTCCCAACTGCTGGGATTATCTCCCAACTGTGTGAGCCACCACATCTGGCACTGTGGAATGTGGTATTGTTTGCTGGTGGCCTGGCATTGTTGTATGTGGTTACCAGGGATTGAACTTGGTCCTTGCACTTGCAAGGCAGGTGCCGGAACCATTGAGCTAAGTCCCTGGCTCCCACTATGTATTTTTTCTAAAAGATTCTTCTAGGCGGCACAAGGAAGACAAGTCCATTAGCTGCTGGAACCATTGGGGGATCTCATGGAGGCTTATGCCCAGCAGTAGGTAGGAGTTCTTTTTATTCAACAAAGATTGAATATCCTTAACCTAATCATTCAAAATCTCAGTGCTCCAAAATCCAAAACACCTGATGAGATACAGGCAAAACGCCGTGTACCAGAAGTATCATATAAAATGATTTCCATGCTACGTGTTAAGGTGAGTGTGAGATTTAAACCTACTGCACGTGTAGATGTAGGTTCTAGCTGAAAGGTATTTCATTATTATGGGAAAATATTCCAAAATCCGAAATCCCAAGCGAGGGCTCAAAGTGCCCAGGAGGCAGTGGGCACTTTGTCCCAGGGCTGTGCCCCGTGCTCTGGCACAAGCACTGCCCTCGTTCAAATCCTGAACAGCAGGTCCAACAGGACCAAGGCTAGTTCTCTAAGTGGGTTTCTGGGCTGCTGGTGGGAGGACCTGGTTCCCACAGAGTTCTGGTTCCTGTCGAGCTAAGCCCAGCAGCTGGAGGGCTCTTCCGGCATCAGAATCCAGGACCATGCCTGGGGACAGGCACTGCTCTGGGTAGTATAGGGTCCGGGTGGGCCACAGGTTCTGGGACCAGGCTGGATGGTCCCAGAATGGTGCAAGGCTGGACCAGGGCGGGTAAACTGGGTGCCCTCTGCAGCGATGCTGACAGACTCAGACTCAGCAGGAGGAAGGCAAGTCCACTGGCTGCTGGAACTGGTGAGGGGAATATCATGGAGCTTCACGCTCAATGTTGGGTAGAAGTCAAGCCAGGGTAGTGTCCACCTGCTGAGGGCAACAGAGACACTGGCCTCACTTACTTCCACGCCTACTTTCAGAGCCACCAGGGCTGTGCGTGTGGCTAGTGGGGGAAGGTGGCAGTGCTATGCCTGAGGGTCACCCTGGCCACCTATGTGCTCTCTGCAATGGCTCTCCCTGAGGTGCACTGGCCAGAAGCAGAGAGACACACACCTTTGCCACCCCTGAGCTGGACCTGCTGTCACAAAAGCACCACCAGTGCTCCTTTTCCAAACTTCCAGGTGACCCTTAGGCTCAGAGTCCAGTGGAGGGGTCTGCTGCTTCTCAGCTTCCCTGACCCCAGTGGTTCCACAGACTCCGGGAGCCTCCCTGCAGTGTGCCCACCCTGGCTGAGGCCTGAGTCTGTGGAGGTCATCCCATGTGACCTGGGTTAGGTGAACTTGAAGATCCCAAATAATAATTAGTCATGGGCAGCTTCAGTTACTGTTAAAAGTGCAAAACTACAGACACCATGCGTGTGGGGAGTGAGCCTGGCTGGCGCAGGCTCTACCTAGGACCTTAGGGATGCAGCCCAGACATCCTGGCTCCTCCTTCCTGCCAGTTTGGAGGCCAGGAGCAAGTGCCTGTTCTTGGCAGCACTCTGAGTCCTGCAGGAAGCTGACGTGGCTGAAGAGGGACCTATATCCTCGGCCACTCTATGGCCCTCAGGCCATTTAGTGCATGGCCCCAGCTAATGGTCACTTAAAAATGCATGATGCAGCTTCCAACAGCTTCTTGGCATTGGGCAAAATCGACCCATGGTCTCCATGGAAGGCACGGGAGCCCTCGGCTCAGCAAGCTCCTGGTCTCTGCCTGCTCCCCTCTGCCCATGTCATGGCTTGTATTTAAAGGCCCCCCTCAAAAGCCTCAAGCACTCACAGATGGGGCTTTTCAGAACTGGCAGCACC
>PVIR01000846.1:83399-148713 GCA_004026965.1 Petromus typicus | reverse complement strand
ATCATATTATTCAGGAACTCTATTACTAGATATATATCCAAAGGAACTGAAGCAATAAATCAGGGACATTTGCACTTGCATGTTTACTGTAGCACTGTTCACAATAGCCACAAAAGGGAATCAACCAAGTTATCCATGGACAGGTGAGTGGAAAAGGAAATCTAGTTTATGTTCATAAAAGAATATCAGTCACAAAAACAAAATTCTGTCATTTGCAGCAACACAAATGAAATGTGAAAATATTTTATCAAATAAAACAAGCCAATCATAGAAGACAAACACTGCATGCTCTTACCTTTGCAACTAAAAGGTTAAGCACAAACAAGTAGAGAATATAACAGGGGTATTCAGAGTCTGGGAAGAGTGGGGTTAAAGAGTCAAAAAGAAGGTAAACAGTGGGTATAGAGGTACAGCTGGCTAGGAGGAATAACTTTATTTTTTTGTTTGTTTGTTTTTTTGAGACAGGGTCTCGCTTTGTGGTTCAGGCTGGCCCTGAGCTCAGCCTCCAACTCATATCACAGCAATCCTCCTGCCTCTGCCTCCCGAGCGGTGGGATTACAGGCGTGAGCCACCACGCCTGGCACTGTGTTATGTGGTACTGGTTGTTGCTGGGGTGAGTCTCCACACCCAGTATTGTTATGTGGTTACTGGGGATCGAATCTGGGCCCTTGAGCTTGCAAGACAGGTGCCAGAACCATTGAGCTATATCCCCGGCCCATAGGAGGAATAACTTTAATGCTCTATCACACATAGCAAGGTGACTATGGTTGCCAATTACTATGTATTTCCAGAGGGATAGCAGATATAATTTTGAATTTTCTTAATATATTAAAAAAAAAAACTTGATGCGACAGATATGTCATTTTTCCTGATCTGGTTTTATATATTGTAGATATATATTCAAATGCCATACTATACTTTCTATGAGTACAAGTATTATATATATGCCACTTAAAATTATGCTTTCAGAATAAGGGGCTATTTTTAATCTATCTGTGAGAGAAACAGAAACTTCTCAGGTATCACTTCTCAGTATCATTTTTTTCTGTTGAAAAGTAATGTCCTTTATTGATAAAGTCCTATAACAACAGTTACATCACTTTTCTTCATTCTACTTACTATTAATTTTGAAAGTTTATTAGGCAAAGACAATTATATATTTGTGACATGTATCACTATACATCTATACACCTACATCTATAGAACATATTTAACATAAAATATCCAAAATAAATACTATAAAAAAACTATACAGACAGGAACTTAAAAGATTGAAAAAGGCTACATACGTAACACTAATTATGTTGTGGCTACACTTTTTTGAGGTTAACAGCTTGAACAAGGAAGAGGGGAAAACAAAACACTACAGTACAAGACTAGAAAAGAAATCTCCAATGCAAGAGAAAAATGCAAGGTATGAGTATAAATAAGGTAAATATTTAAAATTTTTAAAAATATATTACAAAAAAGACACACTGACATTACTCTCCCTCAAAATATACTCCCTCACTTTGACTACAAGTAGCTCATTCTTTGCACTGCCTGAAGCAGTTTTGGAGGTCCTCTTATATCTTTAGTTGTGCTGCTGTGGTTAGCTTGACATCTCCATTGATTTAAAACATTTACTTTTCATGATCATTCTGACTTTGGGAAAGAGCTAGGAGTCACATGGTTCCTGATCTAGTGATTTTAAAAAGTGGATGTTTTACTAGACCTGCCTTTCCACTGGGCACCACTGGTCAGTATTGTTCATCATATATTTTATCCTGTATCATAAAGAAACAAAGAGGACCTCCAGAACTGCTTCAGGAAGTGGCAAGAAGGACAGGGTGTGTTTGAAGGAATGGGGGAAATTTTGAAGAGAATCAATGGAAAAGTATGTATTACTGCAATAATTTTTTAAGTTTAATCATTCACAATAGATTCCAACCCTATCTCATAAATATCTTGGTTCTCATGTAATTTTAGGAGACTTTAGTTTTAACTGTACTAGTATCCCTGATATACACAAAACACCATTTACAAAGATGGTGTAATTAGCTGAGCATGATGGCGCATGCCTGCAATTCCAGTACTTGGGAGGCTGAGGTAGGAGGATCACCACTATGAGTCTGAGGCCAACCTGGGCTACACAGAGAGTCCAAGGCCAGCCTAAACTACATCGTGAGTCCTGCCTCAAAATAAATCAATAAATAAAATTATATTAAATTAAAATTTAAAAGATGATGTAATTAGAAGTAATATATAAATAAGCATGAGTCTGTAGGTGAAATAAAAAGCTCTAGAGCTATTTAAAGTTAGCCCTGTAAACAAATGGTTGAATATTTAAACAAATAAATCCAATCTCTTTTCATTTAAAAGATACTGTCCCCTATGACAGGCAGCAGACATAAATTACTCTTATCAGGGTATCGCTTCTTTCTGTCATGTCAGACAGCACAGTGGACACTGCATAAAGGAGTAAATAGCAATAGTCATAAACAACCTCAGTGCATTTCAACAACTTTTTTGGGGAGAAATGTTTTGAGTTTCTGGATCAGAAGATAGATACATGACTCCTTTAAAGTAATTTTTGTTTTTAAAAATTGCATTGCTTATCAGTCTAAAACACTGTTAATCTCATCTTTGACCCTCATTTCAATCTTAGGTCTTACCACTCTTCTCTTTTTCCTCCATCTATTTGTAACACTTTACCCCACTAACTTGATGTATCTTGTTATTCTCTGTGCCTGAAAAGCTTTTCTTGGTAATTCTGCACAGCTTGCTTTCAGTCTTCATTCAGGATTTCTGCTTTATTTGCACATTCATAAAAGCTTCCTGATAATCATTCCATATCTCTCATCCTTCATCTTTTCCCTCACTTTTTTTTATAACATTACCTTATGTCCAGATTGTTACTGTTCACCCCATTTAATTGCCATTAAGAAATAGGAAGAAGAGGGCCAAAGATTTAGCTCAGTGTCCCGGGTTTGATCGCAATAACCACATACCATAGTGCCGGGCACGGTGGCTCACACCTGTACTCCCAGCACTCAGGAGGCAGGGGCAGGAGGATTGTTGTGAGTTCGAGGTTCATTTTGGCTACATAGTGAGTTAAGGGCTGGCCTGAACTACAAAGAGAGACCCTGCCTCAAAAAACTAAAAAAAAAAAAATAGGAAGAAGATATATGAAAGCTTATATACATAGGGAGATGGGAGGGTTGAAGGCAGGAAGAGGAATGAGAAAAAATAATCAAGAAATATCATGTACAGGTACAAATTCTCAATGATTAATGTGATCATAATGTATACCTAAAATGTACCAAGAAATTCAATACAGGAAAAAAATAAATAGGAAGAAGCTATATAAATGATCTCAATCTCATTAGCAAAATTCAACTTCTTTCTTCTGTGTTTTTCAAATATATAAATGTAACTCTTCTATAGATGGAGGTTATCTTTAGCCACATAAATAGTGTAAAAAAATTAAATGTGCATTCATGGCCCATATTTTCTTTGTTTTGGTTGCTAATAATCTTTAGGGGTAGGACAAGTATGTTTCGATTACAATCTCAAAATTTCAAAATCTGAAAATAAGTCTTAATGATTAACTTCTAAAATGTTTTGTAAATCTGTGATTTTGTTTTTATAATACTACCCCAAAATAAAGCCTAGAAATTCTATCCATTGTTTTCTGCTTCATTGGGTCAAAAAAGTCTGTATAATTTTACCTGCAATTTCCTGCTATTATTGGCTTTAGCTGATCTTGCTAACATAATTCCTCACTAGGAATAACTGTTCTGTGGGAAAAAATTATATAACAAAGAAGTTTGCAAATGAACATTTTTATCTGAATAGAGTCCATGTTTAAGGATGTCAGTGGCTAGAAAACAAATCTCAGCTACTTAATTTAGATGGACTGAGAATCCTCAAAAGATTCTCAAGAATCCTGGTAGCTGAGTGGCAAGGAATACCAGAAATTAACCTAAAGTCACTGTTTTATCTCCTAATCTGCTTCAAGGTAATGATAATGTAGGAAGGATGGATTTAAGAATGGTAAAAATTTTGGGCCACGGATTTAACTCACTGGTTCCGGCGCCTGTCTTGCAAGTGCAGGGGCCCAGGTTTGATTCCTCGGTAACCATGTACAATACTGGGTGTGGAGACTCACGACCAGCAGCAACTAATACCATATACCACAGTGCTGGGTGTGGTGGCTCACGCCTGTAATCCCAGCACTCGGGAGGCAGAGGCAGGAGGATTGCTATGATGTGAGTTTGAGGCTGAGCTCAGGGCCAGCCTGAACCACAAAGCGAGACCCTGTCTCAAAAAAAACAAAAAGAATGGTACGAATTTTAATTTCACAGCTAGATGAAATAATATCTAGTCTGAAGATACAGGGAACAGTGAAAGAGAAAATAAATCAGAAAGCAGAGAAAAGTATAGACTAAAGTAGAGAAAGGTAGACAGATTTCAGATACAGGCATTAAAAATAAAATAAAAACCTTAGCCCCAGTATGATTTCCAGGTTTTTCCTGTCAGTCTGTTTTACCTGTTTAAACGTGAAACTTTGAACAGCTCAGACCCAACATTTTGTAGTCATTCTTGATTCCTTTTACTAAGCACTCATCCAATTAGACAGCAAATCTTACTGACAGCTCTCAAAATACAGCCAGAAGCTGAACATGCCACTCCTCTGGATACTTTACTTCAAGCCACTATATTTATTACCTAAATTGACGAAACAGAGTCCTATCACCCTCACTACTCTCCTCCTACAATCTATGTCTTCCTACAAAGTTGCTAATGTAATCTTTCCAAGGTTAAACCAGACATTAGCTGCTCAATGTCACGTAAAAGCTCAGAGTAAAATCCAAAATTCTTAAAAGTGCTTTCTGCACTGATGCTCCATTGTCACAGATTATTTACCATACATCATAAATGTCACGTATGTGTACTAAGACACAGATTGCTAGGCCTCATCATCAGAGATTATGATTCAGTACGTCTCAGGTAGGATACAAGAATACATTTTTATTAGTTTCCATGTCTGATATCCAGTTCCTCTAAGGAAAAAGTGACAAATGTGTAAGAAATTTACCAGGAGAAAATCTTTGACAGGAGACAGGAAGAAACTGGTACAACACTAGACTCAGATATTATTCAGATCCCAAGTGAAAATAGGAGAGATGGAAAAAAAGATATGTTCTTCTACTACAATGAGATTCTAATTAATGTATGTAACAAGGTATGTGTATAACAAAGTACTGGAGATTTCTCAAGTTTCTGAAGAACAGACCTGGGAGTGTTCTTGCCATACCTAAGCACAGGATAAGAGTAGCCTGTGGAAAGTAGTTTCAGCTCACACAGAGTGATGGACTGAACTGCAGCACGTACTCACAGGGGTTGTTATTTAATTATACTCCGTGTACTTGGAAATCTGCAAGCTATATTCTCAATGTTGTCAAACCAAGTAAAGTTGATGTTGGTACCACTAGAAACCAAAGTATGAAAGCCATACTTTGAGAACCAAAGACTCAAAACGATCTCCATCCTCTCATCTAACTAACCTCTTACCCTTTTTGTTCTTAATTCTTTCCAACCCAGCCACCTGGCTTCTGAGCTGTTACTACTCACGTCTTTCCTTCTGATCTTTGCTTTATTTTGTCAGTTGAGAACTTTCTGTTTTACCTAAAATTGTCATTCATCTACTCCCCCAACCTCTATCACTGATTCCCCTCTTCACCTTATTTTTTTTCTACAGCAGCAAATGTCATGTAGCAAATAAATTTATTTTATATGTATTGGTTAAATTTCCCACTTGTATAATTTAACCTCCATGGGGCATACATCATTGTTTTGTTCAGCAATATCCCAAATGCTGGAGTTTAGATCTGGAATATCTACCAGAGGCCCAGATGTTAAAGGGATGGTGCCCAGAATGGCCTTACAGAGAGGTGGTAAAACCGTTAAGGTTAGAGCCAGTAAGAAGTCTTCAACTCATTAGAAGCATGACATCAAAGGGGATGGTGGGATCCCAGTCTGCTCCTTTTCTTCCCCATTGCTTCCTGGCAATGAAGTGAGTAGCTCTATTCTACCACATGTTCCCAAAATGATGCTCTATCTCATCATAGGCTCAAAGCCATGGAATTCCGAAGTAATAGATGAAAACTTTTTTTTTTTTTTTTTTGAGACAGGGTCTCGCTTTGTAGTTCAGGCTGGTCCTGAGCTCAGCCTCCAACTCACATCACAGCAATCCTCCTGCCTCTGCTTCCTGAGTGCTGGGATTACAGGCGTGAGCCACCAATGCCCGGCACTGTAGTAGTGGTACTGGTTGCTGCTGGGCGTGAGTCTCCACACCCAGTATTGTACGTGGTTACTGGGGATCGAACCCGGGTCCTTGCGCTTGCAAGACAGGCGCTGGAACCACTGAGCTAAATCCCCGGCCCTAGATGAGAACTTCTAAATGATGAGGTAAAATAAATCTTTCATCTTTCTAAGTTGATTATTTCAGGTAATTTGTTGCAGTGATGAATACTAACACATAACTACTTAGAATAGTACCTGGAACAGAGGAAGTATTCAAAATACATATGAATGAATCACATGAATTTCCACAGTTCTAGGAAGTAGAGATATGGAAAAGGTTGAGAGAAAAACCAGTATTACCCATTTATCTTTCACTGCAGTAAAAATTTACTTTAAAAAATTTAGAAATTTACTTTAAAAAGTTTTAAAAATTTACCACAGTTCCATTAAAAAGTAGGTAAAAGAATACAAACAATGCATTTCAAGTATTTTCCTCTAATCAGAATAGTAAATGAAATATAGATAAACAGAAATTTTAAAAGATATTATCACATACTTACATTCCTGATACTAATGACACTTTGAACACATGCTGGGCTGTAGAAGATGGATTGCCTAAAGCCACATTAAGTGCTCTGTCGATACTGAATGCCATCTGAGAAAGATAACTTTCTGGCTGTTGTCCATAACCATCGTATGGCACATAGAGGTAAGGAAAGATGCCATGTAGATGAAGACATGTCTTCTGACCTAAAATGTAACACATATTATAAAGTTTAGATTTGAGACACATTTTAACAGTACAAAACTCAAAATACAAGTCACTTAAATGTTCTTATGGCAATGTAGCTTATTCAAGAGTAGACCAAAACTGACCCATAGCTAAAGTCACCTGTATTAACTTTTATTTACAACAGAATACTTGGTAGCAGTTTGTGAACATAATCACTGTAGTCTGATTTAAATATCGTAGCAGTTTTGGCAAAAATATATTTGACTACTCTTACTTTACTAATTTCATGTACTTCACTAAGTCAACCAATAAAACCACCACAGACCACAGTATTATAAAGTTTACAAAATTAATGGAAAATTTACTATATGTGTCAATAAATGTCTGTGTTAGCATTAATTAATGTTTTAAAACAAGAGATTTTAATCTTAAGACAAAGATAGCTCCCTAAAAGAAAAAAAGGGTAAAAGGAGTCCCAATGTGCAGAATTTTGCTACTGAAGGTAGGGATAAAGGTAAAAATAAAGTTTTGCTATAAGAAAAAAAATAAAAGAGACAAAAAACCCGTTTAGTTCAATTGCTTTAAAGGACTTGAAATGGGACAAAAGGAGACACAACAGGGAGGCAGATGGGAGAAAAGGATTCATACCTCTCAGAAAATCGGTATGATCAGTCAAGGTGCTGAAAAAGTAAACAATAATAACTTGCCAACACACAATCCGGCACAGCCAAAGAACAAAAGATGAGTAAGTACTCCCAAAAGAAGCACCACAGAAACACTAACATACCCATAAGAAGGTAACAGCAACAAAAAGCAAATATATCATTACTCTCCTATATTTGGCAGGGTTGTATGAAGATTCTGTCCTCAGAGCATTGCCTCTAGTTCCTCTTGTGGGCACAAGCTCTTCGTCAGTCCAATACGGGGAATACATCCATTCTTCCCACGTTATCATTCACTATCACTGTTCTGTTCCTGCAAGCTCAATTCTTAGGCTTCTTCCTCATCCTTATCTCCTTCACTGTTCACTGAACTTTTTCTTTTAGGACAAAGTGGTTATTTGTCTAATTACTATTTCCATTTATGACTTAGAATGACCTCTCTCTGAAATATGTAGAAAATAGTTCTATAGTCTACTGATATTCTGTGTTTGTACTTGTAAGGAATAATTTGAGCCTGTCTTATTTTTAAGGTACAATTATAAGTCAAACTAACAACCAAATCTGGAAGTTATATAAAAAGTACAATAGGAATGGGGATTTAGCTCAGTGGTTCCAATGCCGGTCTTGGAAGCGCAAGGGCCCAGGTTCAATCCAGGTAACCACATACAACAGTACTGAGCATGGAGACTCACGCCCACCAGTGATCAGTACCACATACCACAGTGCAAGGTGTGGTGGCTCACGCCTGTAATACCACCACTTGAGAGGCACAGGCAGGAGGACTGCTGTGATGTGAGTTGAAGGCTGAGCTCAGGGCCAGCCTGAACTACAAAGTGAGACCCTGTCTCAAAAAAAAAAAAAAAAAAAAAAAGTACAATAAATCTGTAAAGATCAATCATATAATGAAATAAGATCTGTAATATTTAAATTTCAATATTCTGATTTGAAATACCTATCATCACATTTGTGAAGAACTATCAATTATGTAGATGTTACATAAATTTTGGGTTCTATTTTTAGAAGCAATTATGCTATTTAATTTCAAAGGAATAAAAATTATTTTCTAAATATTGCAGTTTTAAAATTCAGAGAAAATTCTAACTATAATAATATGCCTTAAAAATGTTCATTCTACTTATTGATAATTTACTTAAACGCTTTTTAAGTATCTCATAAATAAAGGTTATAAACATCATCCTGGGCTTCAGATTTAGCTCAGTGGCACTGTGCCTGCCTCAAATGCATAAGGTCCTGAGTTCCATCCCAGGGGGGAAAGGAGGGAGGGGAAATCATCGTTCTGGAGATAAACTATACTTAGTAAGAGCAACTAAAATGGCAAACGATAAGAGGAGGAAAGTGAGGAAACAGAAAAGTATTCCTTCTTAGGTTGATAAATTCAAGATCAGTGATTTTAATATTACTGGTATAACAGTACATTTTTAAAGTTCCTCAGATAATAGTTTTATGGTCAATATCATAATGAAAATTTAGGTAAATTTTATAAGAATTATAAAAACTGATTTCTAATATGGGGTAGTATGTTTAAAAAGTGTATCTTGAAGATAATCATATGTTCACTTTTCATATTATCTGTTACGAACCAGAAAAATGTTTTTTCTATTCATAAGCTTTGAAATGGTAACAATTTGAAATTATAACAGAGGGAAGAAATTACTTACTTAGCAGGTGCCAAGCTGTTTCACATATATTTATTTCTAAAAATTAGGACAATCTTGCCAGTGTCACTGAGATTAAAGTCACATGTGGCCTTTACGTAACGGAATTAAGATTTGTAATTTAAGTAACTGAATAAAGTAGACAACAAAATCTAAAATGAAAGCTCTTTTTATTTAACATTAAATGTTGGGCTTTTTAAAGTTAAGTGTTATCCTCTGTAACTGTTTTTTTTTTTTTTTTTGAGACAGGGTCTCACTTTGTAGTTCAGGCTGGCCCTGAGCTCAGCCTCAAACTCACATCACAGCAATCCTCCTGCTTCTGCCTCCTGAGTGCTAGGATTACAGGCGTGAGCCACCACGCCCGGCACTGTGTTATGTGGTACTGATTGCTGCTGAGCTGAGTCTCCACACCCAGTATTGTATGTGTTTAACCGGGGATGGAACCCAGGCCCTTGGGCTTGCAAGACAGCCACCAGAACCACTGAGCTAAATCCCCAGTCCTGTAACTGTTTTTATTTTATGTTATAATTGCCTATTTTCTATCTGACTTTTCCATTTGATGGCACTCTTTGACAGACTGAATTTGTATACATTTGAATATAATATCCCCAGGACTCTTGCTTTGTAGTTCAGGCTGCCCTGAGCTCACTACATAGCCCAGGCAAGCCTGGAACTCACAGCAATCCTTCGCCTCTGCCTCCTGAGTGCTAGGATTACAGGAGTGAGCTACAGTGCCTGACACTGTGGAATGTGGTATAGACTGCTGGTGGGTGTGAGTCACCACACCTGGCATTGTTGTATGTGGTTACCAGGGATGAACCTGGGCCCTGTCATTTGCAAGGCAGGCACTGGAACCACTGAACTAAATCCTCAACCCAGGTTCAAGATACCTGTGAAAAATTTTAAATCTTTTCTATCTACTTGTATAATATATAAGAGCTAGGATATAGCTCAATGGCAAGAACAAGGTCATATTTGATCCCTGCTACCACAAAATAAATAGATGGACAGACAGATAAATAAAATAAAAATGCATAATAAAGACAGATAAATTACCACGGGGATACTACTAATGATAGTGAAAAAACTGAAACCAATCTAAGTGTACAAAAATAGGGAGTTGATTGTGGCGTATCTGTATAAAAAGGCCTTTGACCCTTGTACCAAAAATGACTGCTGCATATTTCTGTAAGCAAGTGCGATGTAACACACCCCATCTGACAGACCCTAATCTCAGGGGTTGGAAATAAAAATGAGTAAATGTAGAATTATGCAATGCTATGATAGGTGCTCGTTAGTACAAAATCTTATGACTACATCCAGAAATACAGCTCAGATTTTTGAGAATCTAAGAAAATTATCAGAGAGAGTGGTATTTGAGCTAATATTTTAAATATGCATAGGAATTTATGCATACAAAATGAAAATGTTCTAGTATGTACAGAAGCTGGGACCAAGAAACTATTGATAAGATTGAATAAAGAGCACAATGGAAAGGAAAACTGTGTGTGTGTGTGTGTGTGTGTGTGTGTGTGTGTGTGCGCGCGTGCGCACATGTGTGTGCATGTGTGTGTGTGTGTGAGACAGAGAATGTGCATATTCATATATTCATAGATTCTGGCTTGTATAGATTTGCATTTTATGAAGCGGCCCTGTAGATATACTATAGAAACATGGCTGCAGAGCCAATACAGAACTTCCAAAAGGTCCATCCTCAGAAAACCATCACCATCTGACCTACCTGGAAGGTTGCTGAAAGGTTACATTCTCAGAATTTGGTCTTCAGATCTCTCTATATGAACGGTCCTATCTGCAGGGTATTTGCTAAGAACATTCAGTCGTGGGAGACAGGGTAAGAGGACGCATCCAGAACCCTCGTGCAAGCTCAAATCCCCGCGAGACCCACAGCAAAAGGATTAACAGCCAACAAACAACAGAATTGGAAACTTGAGGAACAAAACTGGAACCTCAGTCTGGGCTTAACTCTTGCTACTCTGAGCAATAGCAGCAGAAGGCCAAGAAGCAGAAGGGCCTTCACCCGAAATCACCACACCTTTATTTGGTACCAAGCCTTCACACCTATAATCCTGGAATGCATAAAACAGGGTGGTCCCAAGCCTCCCCATCCAAAATCCTACCATGGTTATCCACAATAAACTTTGTAGTTGAAGATTCCGTAAGTCCCAGTAAATCTTAAAGCCAATAATCCCAGTGCAGTAATCCTTGTAGTTTAAAATCCCTCAGGGCAGGGCAGACATCTATAAATCCAAGTAAATCTTAAATCAAGTAAATTGTTTTCAATTCCCAACATTCATTGACAATCATTTAACAACACAGCTTCCTAAAGGCTTATCCAAAAGCTTGAAGGCAGAAACTAAGGAATGAAATACCCACAAGGAGCCTCCAGGAAATCTTTGAGGGCATTTAGAAAGCCTGGCATATATATGAAAGCACTCATTCGAAAACATGGGGAAATTTTTTGTACTCATTTCTCTTTTTTGTTTTTTTAAAATTACTTTTTGGAGTGTTCAGGGATTTTTTTGTTTATATTTCATTTTTTATTCTTTTTTTCTTTTCTTGTTTTCTCTTCTGTTATTTGTATCTAAATCTATTAACATTCTTTTACTCCTTAATAGGATTTACTATCTATTCTTTCCCCCTTCTCATCTTTTGTTTTTTGTTTTGTTTTAGATTTCTGAGACAAGGTCTTGCTTTGTAGATTAGGCTGACCCTGAACTATGTTGCCCAGACTAGGCACAGACTCATGGCAATCCTTCTGCCTCTGCCTCCTGAGTGCTGGAATTACATATGTACACCTGGCCTCTTATCTTTTATTTTTCAAATTTTACTTCTTTCTTTTTCCCTTCCCCAACCCTTCCTTTTGTAGTTAATTTTAGTATCAAATTTTACTAAACTTTTGATATTTACTTGACTCTGTGATATTGCTGAATTCTTTTCTACTGATAATGGTGGTAGAGCTGTAATTAGAAACTATTTACTATTTGTCAATATTGAGTTTACTTTTGTGTTTATATTATTATTGCAGTCTCTCTTCTATTGTTAAGAGTGGTACAGTGGTAACTTCTATTGATTCTAATGGTACGTCAACATGCAGTTTGCCTTTGACTTATTGTTATTGATTTTCTTGCTACTACCTGAGTGGTATAACTTTTCCTATTAAGTGGTTTTTACTGCATGCCAATATCAGGTTTGTCTTTATGTCATCAACAATACTGTAGTTTACTGCCAAAAAAATGAGTGCTGGGTAAAGTATAGTAAACCCAACCTTCCCAAAATTCAGAAAATGACCTGTAATTAGCCACACCCAGACCTTGTCACTGAAGGTCAGACCTTAAAGTGATCTCCATACTAGCAACAAAGTGTTTCCACAATAATCAACCACAAGCACATGTGCACACGCACACAAACACATGCAACAGAACTGTATAGTGAAAAGGCAACAGAATGCCTCCAAAATCTCCTACTTCCCCAAAGTTAATTTATGGGCCCACTGATGGGGAGGAAATCAAAAATGGAACAGGAATTATACAAAATGATAAAAGAAAATAAAAGACCCACCCACTAGATCAATAAAGTACTTTGCAAGCTCAAAGACAATATAACTAAATAGATAATGAACTTAATAATCAACACGATCTGTGAGCTTAGAGAATACGTTAATAAGGCCAAGGATTTAGCTCAGTGGTTCCACTGTCTGCCTGGTAAGTGCAAGGTCCCAAGTTTTATCCTAGGTAACTACATACCACAATGCTGGGCACGTGGTGAGCTACAATCCCAGCACTCAGGAGGCAGAGGCAGGAGGACTAGAGTTCAATGCTGACGTGGGCTACATAATGAGTACAGGGCCAATCTGAACTACAAAGCAAGACCCTGTCTCAAAAAAAAAAAAAAAAAAAGCAAACAAACAAACAAAACAATACATTAATAAAAACTAAGCAGAGGTTAATAAAGTAATACAAAATGATCATGGGGAGGGCTCGATACTCCTCTACACAAAGACCAAACAAATTTTAAAGAAATCAACCAAAAACATTACAGTTGAACCACATCTTCCAACAAATAACAGACTTAATGGATATCTATAGTATTCTACCCACCAACAACAGAATACATTCTTCTCTGAGGTACATGGAATTTTCTCCAAAATAGACCAGAGAGTCTTTTAACACCAACTTACATAAATATAAAAGAATCAAAATTATTCCATGCATATTCTTGGATCATAGTACAATAAAGTGAGAAATTAAGGACAAAAGAAACCACAGAAACTAGACAAATACATGGAGATTAACAAAATTCACTGTTGAATAATCAGTGAATCACAGAAGAAATCAAGGAAGAAATAAGATAGAATCAATTGATCTTGACAGTTCAACAAAGCAGAACCTAGGGGACACAATGAAAGCAGAAGGGAAGTTTATACTTGTGAATGCCCACATCAGAAAAATGTGAGCTGAAAGAACCTAATGATATACCTTAAGGTCCTAAAAACAAGAGTAATCCAAATCCAATGCTTGTATAGGAAGAAAATTCTAAAGATCAGAGCAGAAATAAATGAAATAGAGACTTTTAAAAAATCCTGCAATAGGGCCAAGGAATTAGCTCAGTGGTTCCACCATCTGCCTGGCAAGTGCAAGTTCCCGAGTTTGAGCCCGTAAACTACATACCACAATGTTGGGCATGATGACTCAAGCCCATCAGCAATCAGTACCACATACCACAGTGATGGGGGTGGTGTCTCAGGCCTGAAATTCCAGCATTCCAAAGGCAGAGGCAGAAGGATTGCTGTGAGTCTGAGGCTTGCTTGGGTTACGCAGTGCCCTCAGGGACAACCTAAACTACAAAAGTGAGGCCCTGTCTCAAGAAAGAAAAAAAAAAAAAAAATCAATCAATGAATCAAAGAACAAGTTCTTTGAAAAGAACAAACAAAAGAGATGAAATCTTAGAAACAGATGAAATCTTAGAAAAATAAAGAGACGCAAAATCAATGTAATTATTAAAAAAAAAGAGAAATCACAATAGACACTACCAAAATCCAGAAGATTATTAGTAACTACTTAGAAAACCTGTACTCCTAAATATTTGAGAATAGAAAATAAAAGGATGGATTCTTAGATACTTAAGAATTACTAAAACCAAACCAAAAAGACAGAAATTCAATAAAAAGGAATGAAAATTGAGGCAGAAATTACAAACACAGACAAAGAAACAAACAAAAACCTACCAAATAAAATCCCAAGACTTAAATTCTACAAGAAGTTCAGGAAAAACTAATGTTGATATTTCTCAAATTCTGCAGTGAAAATGAAAAGGAAGGAGTATGGTTATGCTCATTTTTGGAAGCTAATATTATCTTAATTTCAATACCAGACAAGGATTTAACTAAAGAAGAAGGCTATAGGCCAGTCTTTCTAATGAACACGTGTTTTCAAATTCTCAACAAGATACTTCCAAACTGAATGCAAGATCATATATCCATGACCAAATAGGTTCAAACCAAAGATGTAAGCATGGTTCAACATGTGCAAATCAATAAATCATTCTATCTATCTATCTATCTATCTATCTATCTATCTATCTATCGAGGGTCTTGTTTTACAAGCGTGAGCCATCAGTCTGGCACTGTGGTATGTGGTACTGAATGCTATTAGACATGAGTCATCATACCTAGCATTGCTGTATGTGGTCAACAGAGATCAAAACCAGGCCCTTAGGCTTACAAGGCAGGCACTAGAACCACCAAGCTAAAACCCTGGCTCTAAATCAATAAATTTAATATGTTACAAATATAGAGTCAAGGGCAAAAATCACAGGATTATTTCAATAGTTACGGAAAAAAGTCTTTGACAAAATCCAACATCTGATCTAATTAAAAAAAAAGAAAACAGGTATAGAAGGACCCTACTGCAATCTGATAAAAGCCATTTATGATAAATCTACTGCCAGTACCATATTAAATGGAAAAAAACTAAAAAGATTTTCCTCTAAAATTAGGAAAAAGATAAAGATATCCATTATCACAATTCCTGTTCAATAGAGTATTCAATACAACAGTCAGAGAAATCAGGCAAGAAAAAGAAATATAAAGAATGCATATAACAAAGGAAGAAGACAAATTGCTCTTGTTTGCATATGACAATACTTTATATAGAAGACTCAAAATATTTTACCAAAAGACTCCTAGAACTAATAAATTCACCAAAGTAAGAGGATACAAAATCAACACACAGTATTGCATATCAATAATGAACTTTCCAAGAAAGAAATTAGAAAAATAAAAATTCACAAAAGATTCAAGAAAAACTGAACATTTAAGAATTAATCTAGGGCCAGGATTTAGCTCAGTGGTTCTAGACAGGCACAAGGTTCCAGTTCAATCCTGCTCTGGTAATCATGTACAATGCTGGGCATGGAGACTCATGCCCACCAGCAATCAGTACCACATACCACAGTGCCAGCATGGTGGCTCACGCCTGTAATCCCAGCACTCAGGAAGCAGAGGCAGGAGGATTGCTGTAAGTTTAAGGTTCACCTGGGCTACATAGTGAGTTCAGGGCCAAGCTGAACTACAAAGAGAGAGCCTGTCTCAAAAAACTTTAAAAAAAAGAAAACCTGATATATGGATCCATCTAATTCTGATAAAACTATAATTGCATTCTTCAGAAAAAAAAAATCTTAGAATACCCATAGTACCAAAAGAGACTCAAGACAGCATAAGCAATACTGAGTAATAAGAGCAAAGCAGGAGGCATCATAATCCCAGACTTCAAGTTGTATTACAAAATGACAGTGATTAAAAAAAAAAAAAAAGTATGGTACTAGCACAAAAACAGATGTGTGGATCAAATGAACAGAATAGAGGATGCAGAAACAACCTCAGGCACATTTCTAATCTTTGACAAAGGGTCCAAACACACAGGCTGGAGGAAAGATTGCCTCTTTTAAAAATGGCTTCTGGAAAATAGGTATATGCCTGCAGAAGACTGAAACTAGAACTGCATTTCTCATAATGTACTAAACCAAAATCAAACCAGAGATCTGAATACTAATACAGAAGCAGTTGGTCTGTTGAAAGATGAAATAGGTAAAATTCAGGAATATAAGCACAGACAAGGGCTCTGAACAGAACCCCGGTCACACAAGAAACAGTATCAACAATGGCCAATGAGATTTTATCAAATTAAAAAGCTTCTGCACAGCAAAGAAAACAAGTAACAGGGGGAATAGACAACCTACAGAATGGAGGAAAAATTTTGAGTTACTCTTCAAGAGTACTAATAGCTAGAACATTAAAGAACTCAAGAAAAGTTAGAACTCAAAAGGGAGTGAATTAAGGAGATATTTTCTATATTGAAAAACTTTCTGTTTTCAAAGTTTTGTGTTTCTGAGGAACACAAAAATAGCAAGATACAGCATCCATTTATCACTAAATTATCAATAATCTGATGAAATGGGCTGGGGATATAACTCAGTGGTTCTGGTGTCTGCCTTGATAGAGCAAGGTCTTAGGTTTCCTGGTAAACACATACAACAATGCCAGGTGTGGTGACTCATGCCCACCAGCAACCAGTACCACATACCACAATGCTGGGCGTGGTGGCTTACACCTTTAACCCCAGCACTCAGGAGGTAGAGGCAGGAGGATTGTTGAGTTTGAGGCTGAGTTCAGGACCAACCTGAACTACAAAGTGAGACACTTCTCAAAAAACTTAAAAAAAAAAAAATCTGATGAATTAATGTATCTGAAGTTCATACTTACTCTAAAATTTTTTTCATAGAAAGGAAGCCAGTAATCTCTTGATTTAAAAAAAATTAAATTAACTTTATTGGCATATTTTAGATATTTATTACAATCACATTCATCATTTAGAATTTATGCTTGTACATGATATACAGTACCTATCTTTTCCTATCCCTGTTCTCTTATTTACAAAAGCCATTTCCATTTTTTCTTTTCTCATATTTTTTCCTTCCTATTTCCCCCCTATATTCTCACTTCTCCTTAGAATTTTTGCATCCTATTTCACACAAACTATTATACATTTTGGATATACTACAGGATTGCAGTTAGTGACCATTAAAGGAAAGATTTCTTAAAAAGAAGAAGTGAATATGAGAAATCAATTCTGTAGCTGCTAGATAATGCAAAGAAGAATAAAATAAGATTGATTGGAGTCAAGGAAGAAATAGATAACAATACCTATGACAAAAAAAAAAGCAAAATCAAAAATTAAAAAAAACCCTGTTCACAGATGTAACGGTAGAAACCTTTGTAAGCAGGAGAAAAGAAATTCACACACAGATAAGTAAAGGCATACAATATTTCAACTAACCATGATCCGCCTCACCTGAAAAAAAATCTACACCTTAGCATGTCAAGACATGAGAAACACAATCGAAGAAAGAAATATTGAAAGCTCTTACAGAAAAGAAACAATTCAAACAAAAGGAAAACTCATCAGAATCACAACAGTTTTCAACACAAACCCTCTAGTCAGAGAGCACAGAGAGCTGGGCATGGAGGCTCACACTTGTAATCCCAGCACTCCACAGGCAGAAGCAGGAGGACTGCTATGAGTTTGAGGCTTGCCTGAAACCATTAGGCTACATAGTGAGTTCTGGGCCAGCCTGAACTACAAAGCACAACCTATTTCAAAAAAACTTTAAAAAAAGAGGAGAGAGAGAGAGAGAGAGAAAGAGAGAGAGAGAGAGAGAGTTTGAAAGGCAGAGTAGGGCGAGAGGTATTTCAAGTCCAAAAAGTAAACAAGCTCCAGACCAGGGATTTAGCTCGGTGGTTCCAGCGCCTGCCTTGAAAGTACAAAGTCCTGGGTTCAATCCCCAGTAACCACATACCACTATGCTGAGTACCATAATTCATGCCCATCAGCAATCAATACCACACCACAGTGTGGGCATGGTGGTTCACACCTGTAATCCCAGCACTCCAGAGGCAGAGGCAGGGGGATTGCTGTGAGTTCAAGGCTTGCCTGGGCTACATAGTGAGCTCAGGGCCAGCCTGAAGTACAAAAGTGAAATTTTGTGTCAAAAAAAAAAAAAAAGAAAGAAAACAAGCTCCAACATAGATTGATATATCCTGCAAAACTATCTTTCAAAACAAAATCAATGGGGAAGTAAGATACTTCCAGGAAAAAGAACATTGGAGAAACTTCATGAATACCAAACCAATACTCAAAATAACTCTATGAACAATATCCATGAAAAAGATAATGAAGGTCAGGATTCCATGAGGCTAAATAGATTGAAACCATTAGGCAAGGCAAGAAATTAAGCAGAAAGGGGGAAAAATTTCAAACAATAAAAGAGACAATAAGAAAATATCATGAAAAGGATAACACATATCTATAATAACCGTTAATGTTAATAGCCTCAATTCACCAATTAAAAGAAACAGACTGGAAGATGGATTAAGAAGCATGATGCAACAATATACTATATTAAAGAAACACACTTGTTTCAAAAACAAATTCATAGGCTAAAAGTAAGAGGACGGAAAAAAATTCTCCATGGAATAAGAAACGGGAGGGGGGACGGGGTGGCTCTCTTATTTTGAGGCAAAGTAGATTCTAAACCAAAACTAATTAAGAGAAGCAAAGAAGGTCACTACATCCTCATACAGTAACAATCCAAAGGAAGTATAAGTATATACGCAAAAAATGCTGACGCACTCAACTATATAAAACAAATACTAATCAATGTGAAAAGTCAAATAAATACTAATAAAATAGTAGTAGGGGACCTCAATAGCCTCCTATCACAAACAGATAAATCAATTATACAAAATCTCAACAATGAAATACTAGAACTGAACCAAACATTTTTTTTCTTTTTTTGAGACAAGGTCGTCTCACTTTTGTAGTTCAGGCTGGTCCTAAACTCACTATTTAGCCCAGGTGAGCCTGGAACGCAGAGCAATCCTCCTGCCTCTCCCTCCTAAATGCTGGGATTACAGGTGTGAGCCACCACGCCCAGCATGTGGTATTAACTGCTAGTGGGCGTGAGTCTCCATGCCCAGTATTGTTGTATGTGGTTACTGGGGATGGAATCCAGGACCTTGAACTTGCAAGACAAGCGCTAGAACCACTGAGCTAATTCAAGGCCCCTGAACCAAAATTTTGAACAAATGAACTTAACAGATGTCTACAGAGTACTATACATCACAAACTCACAATATACACTTCTCAGCTGCACATATGTAATCCTCCAAAATAAACAACATGTAATTCACAGAACATGTTTAAGTAAATGCAAAGGAACTGAATTTATCCCTTGTATATTGTCTGACCGATAGTGCCTTAAAATTGGAAATAAAGAGCAAAAGAAATTTGAAGAACTTCACAAAAACATGGAAAATGAATAACACTTTCGTCAACAACCAGTGATGCATGAAAAAAATTAAAGAAAAAATTAGACAGTTTCTACAATTAGATGCTAATGTCAGTCAATATATAGGAATCTATGGGACATAATAAAAGCAGTTCTGCTTGGGAAATTCATAGCAGACAATGCCCATTCCAGGAAAACAGAGCTAGCTCAAATAAACAACTGAATGCTGAACCTAAAACTACTAGAAAAACAGGAATTAAGACAAATCTAAAACTCATACAAGGGAGGAAATTATAAGAATCAAAGCAGAAATTAATGCAACAGAGACTAAGAGACTGCGGAATTCAGTGTGAAGCTTCCTCAGATAACTAGGAGTAGAGGACTTATTTGGCTCTGCTATTTCCTTGAGGGGCATATTCACAAAAGAATTATAAGCATCATACCATATGTATATCCTGGTTCATAGCAGCACATTTTCTAATAAGTAAATCTTGGAAACAGCCCAAATGCCCATCAACAAGAGACTGGATAAAGAAAATGTGAATATTTTTTATTTTTAATAAAATGAAGTACTACTCAGCCATAAAAATGATAAATTAGACATTTATAGCTAAATGGATATGCCTTGAAGACATACTCAGGAGTGAAATAAATCAGACACAGGTGTTTAAATACCGTATCATTTCTCTAGTGTGAGAAAATGAAGGTGTAAATGAGGTTTAAAAAATGTGATGGCAAGAAAAAAAGAAATGGAAACAACCCTTATGTAGATAAGGGGCGGCAGAGTTGAAAGGAGAGCAGCAGAACAGGAAAAAAGTAAGAATCAAGATATATCACATACAGGTACAAATTCTCAATGATGAATGTAATCACAATGTATACCTACTTAATATGTGCCAATAAACTTAATTGATTAAATAAAAAAATAAGTAACTGGAAGAATTTCACGTATTCGGTGGCTAAGGAAATCTACAGCTCTAATGTATTTCATGTAAGCCTCATTGAAACCTCCTTAGACTTTCTAGTATGTTTCTGGAAATTGTAGGTATTCCAAAGCAACATCCATATCACAAGAGAACAGTGAAATAAAATGTGAACCTGTGAAATGCTGAGTATCTAAAGATGCTATGTAAATTTTTCCACAGCAAATTAAGGGTGACACTATACTTTGAGCTATGATCCAAATTCTCCTAAAGATCAGATTTATGACTCTAGATTTTAGTCTATAATATGTTGGGAGCCGTCCCTAACAATGTCATGGCTTTTTTTGTTGTTGTTGTTAACAGGCCTGACAGCCTGTTTGGGGCGCTGTCTTGATAACTCAAGAAGTCTGTGTCTAAACAGATGTCATCTAGTGTCTGTAAGGGAGACAGGGTTAAACTGGTTTTTGGACTGGAGCCCAGTATCATGTACCTCCCTCAAAATAACTGTTGTTTTTACAGAAAAACAACTTAAAACAGTCTCTACACTGTGACCTTAGAAACAGACATACACAGAGATAGGCACCTATTCTTTCAACCTTGAGGTAGACAAGTTAAGAAAACAGCTATTCATTAAGTAGATTAAAGAATGATGTAGTGACTACTGTATGCAATCACACTGATTCTGCTTTTCTAAACTTCTGTACACATAAATAAAACTAACCAGCACGTAAATACTGCCTAAAAGATAATATAAAAAGAGGCTAAAAAATAATCGTGACACTCGTTCAGTATTGACTAAAGAGTACTCCCGATCCCTAACTTTTCTATCTCGTGTCTTTCTTATCTTTCAATCCTCATCCCTTGGCCTTGTGACCCCGTTGTTTTGCCAGACAGGTCTTGACACTATAATAACATAAACTGGTAGATGAAACCAAATGATTGTAATATTTCATTTAAAAATCATAACCCTGGGGGGATCAGGGAGTTAGCTCAGTGGTTCCGGCATCTGTCTTGCAAGAGCAAGGACCTGGGTTCAATCCCCAGTAACCACATACCATACTGGGCGTGAAGACTCACCCCAGCAGCAACCGGTACCACATACTACAGTGCTGAGCGTGGTAGCTCACGCCTGTAATCCCAGCACTTGGGAGGCAGAGGCAGGAGGACTGCTGTGATGTGAGTTGGAGGCTGAGCTCAGGGCCAGCCTGAACCATAAAGTGAGACCCTGTCTCAAAAAAACCAAAAAAACCAAAAAAAAAAAAAAAAATCATAACCCTGGGCTCACACTTTATAGCTATAAAATGCTAATTATTCTCTTTGAAATAAACCAAAAGTTTAAAATGTGATCAAAAGAAGGAATAGAATTTTACAATTAAAATTTCATGATTATCAGTCACTACACTGACAAGGAAAACAGTGGCCTGATTATTAGTAGCCAGGGAGAAGGTAGTTACTTAGAATTTGAAACCTGTAGGTTTGAAGTTTTTAAAAGTCCTAGGAACTGTTTTATCTAAACCAAAACACATTATGATAATATGCCTTACAGTTCTAGTTGTAAACTTCCTCTAACTCAAAGTTTAATAAAATTAAGATTCATTTGAAATAAAGAAAAAAAATGATAGGGCTATAATTTCATCTACTCATTTTTATTTGTCATTAAAAAAACTGACAAATTAGGATATTTAAGATTTGCTTTATTCAAGTGGAACATAACTTAATACCTTGCATCATTTTTTTTTTTTTAGGTTTTTTGAGACAGGGTCTCGCTTTGTGGTTCAGGCTGGCCCTGAGCTCAGCCTCCAACTCACATCACAGCAATCCTCCTGCCTCTGCCTCCTGAGTGCTGGGATTACAGGCGTGAGCCACCACGCCCAGCACTGTGGTATGTGGTACTGGTTGCTGCTGGGCATGAGTCTCCATTCCCAGTATGGTATGTGGTTACCGGGGAATCGAACCCAGGCCCTTGCACTTGCAAGACAGGCGCTGGACCCACTGAGCTAACTCCCCAGCCCACCTTGCATCATATTTGTTCCCTGTAAATATGGTGGTCCAAGTGACAGAGATTTATGATAGGCTATGATTAGCCCAAAGAATCAAGTAACTGGCTACTTATTATCTCTTCTTAGCAACTTTAAATTAGATGATGATAATAAAACGGAAATGGAAAATGAAGAATATGGCAAACTGCCTTGAGAGGGAAGAAAAATCGAAATTTTATATCTGAGGTAATCTATGTGAAGAAGTATTAACCAGAATGTAAGTTTGACCGTTAATTAAGTTACAGGAAACTGGCTGAATTAAGAAGCAGCTAGCAGACAAACTACATTTTGGGTGTATCTGGGCGTGTCATAGAGGCTTGACTTTGGGTACTATATATGGTTCCCAGCCCTCTTCTTCTCTGGTACTATTCATTATTATTTTAATGAAAATTAGGCACCTCACAGGCAAACTGAGCTGAATGGCTACCTTAATTATACAATCTCCCAAATAATAAGGACATTCTACATTTGATTCCTTAGATTCCTTTCCTTTAGTGGGAACTGCCTCCTGTGAAGCAGTGGGAGGATCTAGCATTTGATACTTGGTCATGCCTGTGGCATCCCTTTAAGAGAAAAAGTAAAAATGGAAATAAATCTCTTTTTATAGTAACAGAAACTTGACAGATGAATAATTTCAAGCAAAAATGTGTAAGATTTCTCTTTACTGTAACAGATGAATGACAACCATGAAGACAGGGGAACCACACATTGCTTACTAACATTTACATTAACATTCAGATAGTATCTCCTGTACCTGAGTTGAAATTTAATATTAAAAAAAGTTAATTTTCAACTATACTTACATCCCAAAGCATACTACTCATTTTAATATATAACAGAGAAAATAAATCTGTTTATTACCAAAGTTACCAAAACAAAAACCCCACTTCATAGTTTGTAAAAGATCATCATGCATGGATGCTCGTAATACTTGGCCTTCAGCCTCTTATCATCTACCATACTATCTGTTCTGAGAAACCAGAAAACTCATGCACTTCTGTGAAATACTTCAAATCTATCTTTCAAATGTTTGCTATTAGTAAATGCTCAATCTTACTAAAATTACCCGAAAAATTGAGATAACAATCTTACAGTCTTAAAAAAAAAACGATTTTGTACATTTAATCAGAGTCTCACCTTAAAGCATGAACACAGTCATTGATAACAATATAACGAACAGGAAGAACTACCACGTAATAAAATTTTACTAATAAGGATAGCTCAATGGCAGAGTATATACTTAGTATTCACAAGGCCCTTGGTTTTCTGACTTTTCCTCTAGAGTTAGCTTCCTCTGTATCCTTCTGCCAACAGTTATTGATGAATAATTTCTTAATAATCAAATAACAAGCAAGACGTTTGTGCTACTTTGGTATAAACATCATGCATTAAATATTCTGACTCAACTTCTTAAAATATAATTTTAGGTTATTTCTTACACTGTCTTTTTTTTTTTTTGAGACAGAGTCTTGCTTTGCAGTTCAGGCTGGCCCTGAGCTCAACTCAAACTCACATCACAGCAATCCTCCTCCCTCTGCCTCCAAGTGCTGGGATTACAGGCGTGAGCCACCACACCCAGCACTGTGGTATGTGGTACTGATTGCTGGTGAGTGTGAGTCTCCACGCCCAGTATTGTATGTGGTTACACTGTTTTATTTTTTAATTAAAAGAAATTTAATTGTATTATTAGTTATAAAGCACTGTCATGTATCTATTGAATTCTGCTCTTCTAAGATTAATTCTAATTTTCTGACTCTATGGGGCTATTCACATAAATAAACAATCTACCCAATACTATATAAAGACAACAGCTAATAGATATGTTAAGGCTAGAGTTAATAATATCCTTGTAGGTGAGATTCAAAGGCAAATTGAAAATACCTTGTGGACAAAACTCCTATACAAAGAAAAGGATATAAGAAGTGCATATTCATGTGCAATGAAGACCTGAGATTTCTCTAAATTGTAGTAATACATCTTTTTTTCAGAGATACTTTAGAAAACCTTTTGTTCTCTGCAGCCACATAATCCTTGACTAGAAAATACAACATGAAGTGGTTTTTTTTTTTTGAGAAAAGATCTTGCTATATTGTTCAGGCTAGCTTTGAACTCACTCTTTAGGCCAAACTGGCCTCAAACTTGCAGCAATCCTCTTTCCTCAACCTTGCAAGTGCTGGGATTACATGTGTCCACCACTAGACCTGGCATATCATGAAACATTTTTGAGAGAACTTAATATCTAAGCTGAATCTTTTTAAAATGAGTACATAAGGGCTTCTAGTCTAGATGCAGTAATAGGAAATGGATTTACCCTTTGCTTGAAACTACAAATTCAGAAAAATATATAAAACGATGGTTTTTAGACGATTGGCTTTGTATGTAGGACACATAAAAAGTCATCTATGCAATCTCAGAGAGATGGGAAACAAAGTAAAACCTTTTGCAACAGCTCCTGCTTACAGTCTGAATTAGAGAAAAACCCCAGAGTAAAACTGGCAAGATTTTTAAATCAGGGAAACTATATTCAAAGGCTAAGCCTGTCAGAATTTAGCAGACTCCAGAGAAGAGATAACTGCAGAGAGAGTATGACATCATCTGCAAAGTCTCCTTCAAGTCTTTACTGAACATACCAGCATACACTTGTAAAAGTCTGCCCAATCCTGGAAAGGCAGCAACTAAAAGTGAAGGTAGACACTGAGACTAGTTAGATCTCATGCCTGACTCCCTGTGTAACCTCATCTGACCTGTTTTCCGCTGTAATTCTGTTAAGTATGTTATCTTTCACTACCATGAGTTTCAATAGCTGGCAGCTATTTTCCCAGCCATTGTGCAATATCTCAGACAGCTGGAAATACTCATCAACTGCCCATATAAAACATTCCTCAGTCAGCTTCCTAAAAGAATGGACTTTGTCACAAGTCTTCCACCTACTCTTGTACTTGGCTTTTCCATTATTTGCCTTCCTGCTTCAAACCTTGATCTCTCCATATAATGGCCTGAGTACAACTAGCAAATAGACTTGGATCAGGAAACTAAAAAAGCAGAGGGAACAATCCCAGGTGGCTCACACTATGGCAGGAGCAATTCAAGCAAACAGAAAAAGGAAGGAAGGGAGGGAGAAAAAGAAGGCAAGCAGGCAGACTCACAAAGCTAGTAGAAAAGTCATGTCTCAGTAGCCCTAAAGTTTGATTTGCTCTCACCTAACAAAGTATAGTACATCTTTTAATAAGCCTTTAAGTATTAAAATGCTTCCCAATAATTTACCAATATCCAAGAATATAGATCAATAAATTTCTAGAAATACCAGAGTATCTATTTTATGATAGGCATGTACAACGGACCCTAGAGTTACGACCGGCCTAATAAACAAACAACTTGAATTATAACTGGAGTTTTAGTTTTAACTTATGAATAAAGTCTTCAGCTACAACTCAAATGACAGCCACATGTGCTTCTAAATAATCTCAGATATAGGATTAACCCTTAAAGAGTTCTGGAAGGAACATTACAACTCCTTTCTTGTGTGGGGTTAATTGAAGAACCCTGGGCTAATGTCTCTCACTCTGTGGACACTAAATCTGCTCTATACAAGAGAAAAAGTTTTAAGGCTGTATGGAGGAGCCTGAGCCTTAAATTGACCAATCTGAGTTACAACCAGCCTTTTCATGTATTGAGTTTGTAAATTAAGGGTCTACTGCATACAGAAAAAAAAAACAGTAATGTACAGGATTTGGTACTAGGGTGGTTTCAGTACTTACATTGGTTTCCCACTGGACAAGGATATATACATTTTCTTCAGATAAGGGAGAACTCTGTATGCAATAGCACATACGCTTTCTTTACAGGAAAATGGGGTTACCTCCACTTCATGGAGGTATAAGAGGTTCAGAGGAGATAATGTACCAAAACCACTGAGGATGTAACAGACACCTGGTTTTTAAGGAAGATAATTCTATAAGCCCAGAAGGGGATAAAAGAAATTTCGACAGCTCAAATTTTAAGTCCCACAATACTATATCAAGTCCATTTTGCTACTATATTGCAGCAGCAAAATTTTAAGTTACATTATCACAAGAGTATTTTATTATATGCTACATTTCTTCCTTTACATACTGTTAGTTTGTTATGTAATTTTCTATGGGCTAACTCTACGTTCAATTCCAAATATTTTTAAAAATCAGGTACTACCAGGGGCCGGGGAGTTAGCTCAGTGGTTCCGGCGCCTGTCTCACAAGCGCAAGGACCCGGTTCGATTCCCCGGTAACCACATAACAATACTGGGTGTGGAGATCCACACCCCTCCACACCCAGCAGCAACCAGTACCACATACCACAGTGCCGGGCATGGTGCTCACGCCTGTAATCCCAGCACTCAGGAGGCAGAGGCTGGAGGATTGTGATGTGAGTTTGAGGCTGAGCTCAGGGCCAGCCTGAACCACAAAAGCGAGACCCTGTCTCCAAAAACCTAAAAAAAAAAAAAAAAAAAAAAAAAAATCAGGTACTACCTTATCAAAAGAAAGCATAATTTAACAATAAAACATAACAGTGTTAGGAATCACAGAAAACAAAGTAGGGTGATAGGCCAAGGCTCCTATCTTGTATTAATTTTATCTGTTGTAAAATTATAGTAAAGCAAGACTTTGGAAAAAGAAAAAACATATTTTTCCAAATTAAGCAACTTAGAATTTTCCCTCACCACAGCTATTGCTCTATTACATCTGTTGTTCTATTACAAATAAAATTAGTAACTTTGTCCCTGTAAGGTTTCACAATCTCCTCTTTTCATAAGGTCCCGTTTTTACATGACTGAGGACCTATATGCTAAGTTATGAAACTGTCACAGCTTGACTACCTTTGCTCTGCCTCTGTACACAAGTTTGAAGCCATTAGAGAGACCTGTCCCCTTCTGGAACGTATATAAAACTAGAGCCCTTCTTTGTTCTAGGCTCAGCCTTTGGACTCGAGTCCACTGAACTGGAGGGCAGCTAAATAAATCTTATTTCACCCACTAATCCCCCCAATCTCTTAAATTCTACAACATTTCCTGGGTTCTTGCCCCAGATTGGAGACAACATTCTTGCTGTCTCTTCTGCCTACAGTTAGGGACCCTGAGCTGGGAGAGACTCCGGTGCCAGGTGAGACTTAAGGAATTGGCCCTGCACCTTCCTGACAGAACAATGGAACCTGAGGGGATAGAGGGAGATTCTGGAACAGGTCACTACAGAACTATGGTAAGGTTCTGGGATCTGTGGTAGGGCCCATCCCATAAGGACGGAACAGGAGTTCGATCACCTCCTGGGATGGAGGTATGGTCTACAGTGAGAGTGTCTCACAACGGATGTACCAACTAATCTGACTTAGACAAGTTTGGACGAAACCCAAACAAAGGTTGGAAAAGGGAGCTGGAAAGGTGAGAGCAGTGTGATTCTGTGTGAATAAGTGGAGTGAAATGTGTAAAGTCAGATTCTGACTACTAAGCAGCATCTGAAAACTCCCAAGAGGGAGATGGTCTCATCAGTCTAAAGCATAAGTGACTGAGAGTGTGACTTGTGCTGCAACATGGGGAAGATAGGAGGAAAAGTACCAAATGCACTCCACTGTAATTCATATTTTTAAAACTTTTTTAAAAGCCACTATAGGCTATAGACTAAAGACTATACAGCAATGTTGATCCCCAAGAGGTTGAGAAATCTGTGTGAAATGGATTGACTTCTGACATTGGATGGCTGGCCAAATGGACAATAGAGGAAGAACTGGGCGTGTACATTAGTGACAGGGATGGAGGACAGCTAGGGCATCCAAACCCATTTCCTTATATCAACTTGTGTTTTAATACATTACAGACCCTTCTGCTCTGGTGATAGCTCTGTCTGGCGGCATACTGCAAAATGCATGTGCCCGAGCTGAGCCTAGAATGAAAGCTAAAGAGAAAGCAGCTCTGCCAAGAGCCTTAAAGACATGAGAAAGGCAACAAAAACAGGAAAACTAAATAAATAAATAAATAAACTAGTTCCACAAGAACCACTAGAGGAGGCAGAGATCACCCCTTTTCCTCAATCTATCCCTCCTGATCAAGACCATCCCAAGGGGAGACAGGATCAACGACAGCGAGTCCCAAGCATCAAATGAGAGAGAAAAATCAGTCACTGCACCTGGAAGAAAATGAGGGAGGCCCAAATGATCAAGATAGCTACCTCTGACTAGGTTACTCTAAGGCCTTCCAGATAGCCGTTAGGGCAATCAGAGGTACTATTATCATATAGATGGCCAAATATAAGGAGGACAATGGAGCTTTATCTACCAGCTCTTCCCAACCACTCACCTCCTCAACTAACAACAGACAAGCCTCAGGCCCTTATAGATCTAATGCAAGCCATCTTGCAGACACATAATCCCACCTAGCAAGATTACAAATAGCTTCTCCTGACACTGTTGAACCCTGAGAAGTGCTGAAAAGTGACTCAAGCACCCCTCCACTGGTTCAAAAACAATGCCCCAGCAAGCATGAGAAATTTTTAAACCTATGCTCAGGACCAACTCCCCAAAGTAGACCTCCAGTGCAACCCAAACAATGCAAGTCAACTATAGCACCTGCAGAGGTTGAGAGAGGTTGTCTTCCAAGGCTTAAATTACAAAAAGAAAGCAATATCTATCTATCTATCTACCTACCTATCTATATCTAATATATATATATGATATAGATAGATAGATATCTAATATATATAGATAGGTAGATAGATAGATATAATACAACTCATAAATAACCTATGGAACTGATAGCTAGTTTTAAGAGAGGCTCTGTGAGGCACTCCAGCTCTATACTCCATTCAGTCAGTCCTGTGAATCAGTGCATAATAAACACAGACTTTGTGGGACAGGCTCAGAAAGCCATCACGTAGAAACTACAGAGCTAGAAGGTTTTGCTGGCATAAATAGGACTCAGCTTTTAGATGGCCACCAAGGCAAATGTCAGCCATGACCAGGAGGCTAAACCAGAAGCCAGGAAGAGGCTAAAAGAAAACATGAGTCTCCTGAAGACAGCAATCATAGAAAAGAGAACAGAAGTCACAAAAGGGCAAGGAGGTGGATGCAGCTGAGGAAGGAGCCAGACTGGGCCAGGACCTAGATAGAAATTGGTGATGGTTAGAATGGGATCAATGTGTATGACGAAAAAAAAAAGAACACATTAGAAAAATGAATGCCCAAAAATGATGGGAGAGAGGAAAATTACAAAATCAGGGAGGGGATCGCCTGCTAAAGGTTACTGCCTCCAGAAGAAGCCAAATTCCAATCTCATCAGACCAGCACCATCTGAAGGTTATGAGGACTAGGCAAAACTAGGCTCCATCTCCTTAGCTCCCAGGGGCTAATGGTCAAAATATGAGCAGAGCAATTGGGGGGCCTTATGGTAGACACTGGAGCTGAACACTTGGTGGTGACAAAACCCAAGAAACAGGTGACTATTATAAGAGAACATTGGGGTCCCAGAGAAGAGGCCATTCTACCAGTTTAAAAAGTATGTCATAGGGGGACAAAAGGGCCTACATAAATCCCTGTATTTCCCAAACTATTCAGTTCTCTTGCTATGAAGAAATGTGCTCCAAAAACTACAGGAAAATATAACTCTAAGTCTGACTCATCCAGGAGCCATGGTTTTGACTCTTATCATCCCACAAGACTGCACTCATAAGTCACCAAAGTAGGCCGACACTTAAAATATCTGGAAGATAGGCCAAAAATAACCCACGTGGGCTGACCATGAATCAAACACTGGCTAGAGTATAACTAAAATTGGGGGCAATGCTGGTTTGAGTTCACCAATACTCACAACTCCGCAATGTTACACAAGGCATTCAAGAATATTTAAAATGGCTCTTAGAACACAGACTCTTAGAACACCCTGCTTTTGCTGGTAGGCAAACCAAAAACTTATAAATATAAGTCCGTATAGGACTTCCATGCTATGAATCAGGCCACTAAGACCATTTACTTAATGGTACCAAAATCTGTGCATATTGATGGAACTCATCTCATTAAGTATCACCTACTGTATTTGCTTAAACTTGAAGGATGCTTTCTCCTGTCTCTATCTTGCACCAATCTACAAATGCAAAAGCAGAGCCAGGAAAAGTAATAGTTGTCAATGAAGTTTGACCCTGTATTCAAGTATATGCTGGAGATGTAGCTGGAATTTAACACACTAAACAAGAAACTGCCTATGATCATGTTTACTTCAGTTTTTAAAAGGAATCTGTACAATCTGGGCTTTCCGCCAACAAAGGAACTATTTTGTGCACTTGGCTCTGGGTTCTCTTAAGTGGCTATTCTCCAGGATCAACCTGAGAACATCCCTGTTTCAAAACCTGCCAGCTACTGGAATATGGGTCAAACAAAACAATTTCCTCTCTGTGAAAGGGCACAATGTATCACAATAAGAGATCCTAGAACAGAAAGTTGAGGCCCCAACGAACTGCTTAAAATGAACAAGTTTCCTCAAACAACTTTTTCTCCAAATATTAATGACCACTCCATAATATTAAGCTTCAGATTTCAATAGTAAAGTTTAGGATTCAACTTCTAGGCACTTGAACCACTTACTCAAAGATTTAATTAATTTGAAACAATTTAATTTATATAAACTTTAAAAAAGTAGCATGTCTTCTTTTCCTTTCAAATAACATTAGTTTTTAGCTATTGTATGGAGAGTGAGCATCTCTAATCTGAAAAATTGAAATTTCACAACTTTTTGTTCACTCACGTGATGTCTAAAGATTCTGAAGCACTTCACATGAGTATTTTGGCCTGCAACTGTCTCTTTTGTTCCTCCTCATTATCTATGCAATATTGCTTCTTGACCTTTTGGCTAAGATCAAGTGAAATATGCAATAAAGCAATGATGCAGGAATTTCATGTCTATTGCCAGCATCTATAATATTCACGGCTAGTTCTTGAGCTGATATACCATGTAAATATTAAAAGAAAGCTGAAGCACTTACATTAGTGATATAGAAGACCTAAGAGATATTATTTTGGTAACAAGAAATAAGCCATTTCAAGACAAGACAGAAATCCCAAGTACATACAGATCTAACAAAACATCAAAATATTCTGGGTCCAGACTGACAGAACTGGAAAGTAGAAGTACAATTTAGTAGTGTTGGAGACTTCAACACTCTTTGGTAGAAAAAAGCGGTAAACACATAGGGGAAAAAAAAAACCTCAATGGTAAGAGGAAATGTACAAATCAAAATGAGAATTAACTTAAATAAGAATTAACTTAAAATTCAAAGTCTGACAACTGTAAATGTTGGAGAAGATGTAGAACATCTGAAACTTGTATACATACTGTTGGCTTGGTTACACACAATGACTCACACAACCCAAACTGGACACACTAAACATTGGCTGTACTTCCTAATAAGATGGGGCTATTCTCTTTGGCCTTCCCAGTGGTAGGTCAACAATAAGAATAACTATAAGGACTATTAATTAGCTACTCCAGCTTGGAAGTACCAAATAGCAAACACTATCTCCAGACCCACAGACAGAGCTCACTGAGTCTCAGCAAGACTTGTTCAATTACAAGTCATTACATTCAGGAAGCCCAAACACATAACCTTCCACTAGTATTCACACTTGGTCCACAGTCTTCTTGGTCTTTTATAGTTTTTAAACTATAGTCATTTTTACTGTAAGTATTGCCTTTTGGTAATAGAATGGACATTCTACCTAAGCAGGTTTCCAGGTGAATAAAGTCAGAAAGTTAAAGGCCAAAACTATCCAGAAAGGAAGGTTAATGTTAACTTTCTACTTCTTACAAGTAAAGAAATTCAATTTACAATGACATTAAGCTAAAAATCTATTAATACATTTTTTAAATCTAAAATGTCAATAGTTCTAAGACATGATTAATTTTTGTGTTAGTAAGAAAAGATACTGTCAATTAAATGTGGCACACACCAATTTAACATGTTCCACATGCTAAGATATGAAATGGAAGTAGGGGATATGGTTTGTAGAATCAAAGAAATACAGAATAACCCTTGCCCTAAGTTTTCACTAAAATACTTAAGATATACAACCCTATTCCATATCTTAAGACATGGTTGACTTTAACAGAAACCAGTCACCTGTTTATATTTTCTCATTCAATACTTCACTGTCTTTCTCTCTCTTTTCTTCTTTTTTAGACAGGATCTCACTTTGTAGTTCAGACTAGCCCCAAATTCACTATGTAGCCCAGTCCAGTGTCGAACTCACAGCAATCCTCCTGCCTCTGTCTTCCAAGTGCTGAGATTACAAGCGTGAGCCACCATGCCCAGCATTGTGGTATACGGTTACCAGAGATCGATCTTGGGACCTTGTGCTTGCCAGGCAGACACCGGAACGAACCACTGAGCTAAATCCCCGGCCCAATACTTTACTTACTCTTTTTATTTTATTTTATTTTATTTATTTATTTATTTTAGACAGGTCTTGCTTTGAGGTTCAGGCTAGCCTTGAGCTCACTATGTAGCCCAGGCAAGCCTCAAATTCACAGCAATCCTCCTGTCTCTGCCTCCCGAGAATTGGGATTACAGCATGAGCCATTATGCCTGGCACTATGGTGTGTGGTACTGATTGCTGATGGGCGTGAGTCACCACACCACACATTATGGTATGTGGTTACTGAGGACTGAATCTGCGCTTGCAAAGCAGAAGCCAGAACCCCTGAGCTAAATCCCCAGTCCTCTTCATCTGTTCTAAAACAAACAGCAACAAAATTGATGTAACTCAGCTCTCTCGATCCTAGGACATTAAATCAATTTTCATAAAAATAAATAAATGAGCTTCCACTATTGAATATATCATTTAAAGTCCTAAGGATTTTTTAAATCTAGGTTTTCATGTTAGGCTCTGATGAAATACAGTATCTCAGGTTAGAGGAATATGCTGGCTCCCAGATGCCAGAGAATTAGGAATAGGGGGAATAGAGTAGGAATAGGGGGAAAACAAACTTCAGTTTAGTAGAGGTACACCAGATGAATGTTTTCACCTGAGTGGCCTGTGCACAATCATTAATACTGCATTACAGGGGGCAATTCTATCAACTTGTAAGTAGAAAATAAAGATGACAAAATGGATTTGCCATTGCCTACTTACTTGGAAACATTAACTTCTTATTTATAAGTAGATAAACAGGGGTGGAACAGCAGGATAGGTAAGTCTGAAGCCATTCCAGACAATACAGGGAAACCCTGACTCAAAAAAATATAGATACTGTGATTTTTTAATATAACACAAAGTACAGAAAGTATCTGCCATCTGTTCTCCATAAGATGCAAAAAAATAAATAAAATTTCTGTGAAATATCAAGACAAATTAAAAAGGCAAGGAAGAAATAAAAGATATTAATGAACCCTATAAAAAAGGAATAAAACCAAAATTTAAATCTACACTGACAATGAAAAAGAACAAAATTGGGCCAGGGATTTAGCTCAGTGGTTTCAGCTCCTCCCTTGCAAGTGCAAGGGCCTGGGTGCGAGCCGGTAGTCACATACAACAATGCCAGGCATGGACAGTCACGCCCACCAGCAATCAGAACCACTACCACAGTGCCCGGCGTGGTGGCTCACGCCTGTAATCCCAGCACTCCAAAGGTAGAGGCAGGAGAATTGCTGTGAGTTTAAGGCTCAGCTCAGGGCCAGCCTGAACTATAAAAAGTGAGACCATCTCAAAAAAAGAAAATCAACATTACAGAAAACTACATCCATAATAAAAGACAAAAAAATGATAAAAATAATAAGTAAAAGAAAAATAATTTTGAACAACAATGAACCAATCCACAAACAACAGACATTCTTTTAAAAAGAAGACAGGCATTGAGGTATACTCCTACGATCCGTTACTTAGGAAGCTGAGCCTAGTTTAGGACTAGTTAGTGACTGATATCTTGTCTCAAAATAAAACTGAAAAAAATGTCTGAGAAGTAGTTCAATAGTACAGCAGTCGCCTAGCATATTTGAAGCCCTGGGTTTAATCCCCAGTACTAAGGGGAGACAACAAAAAACAAAATATGGCAACAGAAAATGGAAGCAATGGTCAAAAACAGAGAAACTATAGATAGAAAAATAAAAAATATCTGCATCAGCAGAACTCTCTTGTCCCCATCAAAATTAAAAGATATCAGAAGAACATTTAGAGAATTTTAAAGGAAAAAAGCCTTATACAATAAGACTGTTCTGAACCATACTGTAGTTAACCATTTTTATATAACAGCGACTTTCACATATTCAGAGGTTCAGAAAAGTATGTCACAGACACAATTCCTAAAACAGGCCTGAAAACATTACTTCAGACAACCAAAAAGATTAATCAAAATTAATAATCAATAATGGGTAGCCAAGCATGGTAGTTCATGCCTGTAATCCCAGCAGAAGGAAGGCAAAGGCAGGAGCATTGCTGCGAGTTCAAGGCTAGCCTGGGATACGCAGTGAGTTCAGGGTCAGCCTGCAGTACAAAGTGAGACTGTCTTTAAAAAAAAAAAAATTTTTAAAGAAAATCAATAATGAGTAAAATAAAATGGTATGAATAGATGATTGATGGTGTTCCATACCAAATTAATATGTACAGTTCAGATTGCTTTTGAACAAGAACAGTCTAACTAGTTTATTCCAAGTGTCACTTGAGCAGAGTTTATTTCCATGCTGACTACCCCAAGCACTGCTCATGTAGGTGACATTTTAAACAATTCTTGTATGAATAATTTGATTAAATTGTTATTTAATATTTCCTATTATCTTATAAAATTAATGAAAAAATAAGCACCTTTTGGTCATCATATATTTAAATAATTAGATTTTTAAGTGGTTAAAATAGTCAGCATTTAAAATTAGTAGTAGAGTCTGGCATGATGAAGCACACTTGTCATCTCAGCGTTCAGGAGGCTAAGGGCAAGGGCGTGTGGGGCGCACACTGCGAGTTCAGGGCCATGTGTGCTACAAACTCAGTTTGATGCTAGCCTGAAATACATAGCAAGACCTTGTCTCAAAAAAACAAAAAACAAAAAACAAATAAATAAAATAGTGTTATCCATTAGGATGTTAAGTTTCTTCACTTCATTCACTAGCTGAAGGGCAAACCTAAACGAAAGTTCTTGTATCAGTTGGGTATCCCTATTCTGAAAATCTGAAATGTTCCAAAATCACAAACATTTAGTGTGACACCATAAGTAGAAAATTCCACACCTAACCTTACATGATGGATCAGAGTCAAAACACGGGTACGTTGAAAATATTGTATAAAATTACCTTCAGGTATTTGTGAGACACAAATGAATTTTGTGTTTGAATCTGAGTACTATCCTTAAGGTATCTAATTATAAACATGCAAAATCTTAAAACATGTCTTTCTGGTCCCAGCATTTTCGGTAAGGGATACTAAACCTGTATTACATGCAGAAAATATTTTGTCTTACTCTTTTTTTTTTTTTTTTTTAGGTTTTTTGAGACAGGGTCTCACTTTTGTGGTTCAGGCTGGCCCCGAGCTCAGCCTCAAACTCACATCACAATCCTCCTGCCTCTGCCTCCCGAGTGCTGGGATTACAGGCGTGAGCCACCACGCCCGGCACTGTGGTATGTGGTACTGGTTGCGGCTGGGTTGAGTCTCCACACCCAGTATTGTTATGTGGTTACCGGGGAATGGAACCCGGGCCCTTGCGCTTGCAAGACAGGCGCTGGAACCACTGAGCTAACTCCCCGGCCCCTATTTTGTCTTACTCTTGAGTTTCATAATTATACTATGTATATAACTACAATTCAGTGTATATGCCTTTAAAATGCCAGTGTAAATGCCTTTAAAAATTATCTATCTTTTTAAGAAAAGTTTATACTACAAACATCAAAACTAAAGAAAGAAAATAGGTTATTTTAAAGTATAAAATTACACATATAAAAATATCAATTATAACATATTTCTATTGTTTAAAATCTTCTTATTGAAAAGTCTCCAGATGGGTCTTAAAAAAATAAAAATAAACATAATGATAGTGATTTATATCAGTTATAGAAAGTCACGTTTAAAGGAAACAAATAATAATTTAGACACAAGATATGAGTTCCATATCAAACTAATTAAACCATGTTTTTTAATTGCTACTCAAGTGCCATTCATGAACTAGCTTTTACAGATCTGTAACATGACAAGTTTAAAACTTGAAAGTTAGCATTTTAAAATATCACAGCATCCAGGCATTGTAGCTCTCACCTATAACCCCAGCACTCAGGAGGCAGAGGCAAGAGGACTGCTTTGAGTTCGAAGCTAGCCTGGGCTACATAGTGAGTTCAGAGGCATCCTGAACTATAAAGTAAGACTTATCTCAATTAAAAAATAAATAAATAAATAAATAAATTTAAATAAATAAATATTTTTAGATTATAGCAATTTGACAGGATAATTCTATAAATGTTAAATATAGTAATTTTTAAAATGAAGCTTGCCTTTTTTCTTTCTTATTTCCTTTCTCTAGCAATTCATCTAATGTATTTTAAAATACAAGAAAAAAAAAATCAATCCTTCACAACAAATAGAAACACTGCTATCAAACACATGAAGTTTCAGGTCCCAAGTAATATATCAAAAACAAAGTTAAGGGCCAAGGAGTTAGCTCAGTGGTTCCGGCACCTGTCTTGAAAGCGCAAGGACCTGGTTCGTTCCCCGGTAACCACATACAATACTGGGTGTGGAGACTCACCCTAGCAGCAACCAGTACCACATAGCACAGTGCTGGCATGGTGGCTCACGCCTGTAATCCCAGCACTCGGGAGGCAGAGGCAGGAGGATTGCTGTGATGTGAGTTTGAGGCTGAGCTCAGGGCCACCACAAAGCGAGACCCTGTCTCAAAACTCTCCCATAAACTGCTGGGGATATACACAAAACAATTAAAATATTCATATCACAGCAATATATGTGCACCCATGTTTATAACAGTTCAGTTTGTGACTGCTAAATCCTGGAAACAACTAAAATGTTCATCAACTGGAGACTGCATAGAGAAGATGTAGTTTTTCTATAGAATGGAGTATTACTCTGCCATAAAAATGACAAGTTTGAGTAATTCATACTCAAATGGACATACCCTTCAGGACATACTCATAAGTGAAATAAATAGGTCACAGATGTGTAAATATTGTATCTTTTGTCTGATATGAGAAACTGAAAATGTAAATGAGTTCTAAATGTATGTTAGATATTATACAATATAAACTATTCAAAGGAAAATGGGGTAGGGGTAAGTAATGAAGAGAAAGGAAAAAAAGTGATGGTAATAAAAAAATGGAAACAAAGCTTATGTATATAGGGGGTGGGGATTGTAGGGTGGGTAGGGAAATGGGAAAAAATGAGAATCAAGTCATGTCATATACTGGTACAAATTGACAATGTTGAGTGTGATCATGATGTGTATATAAAATATACCTATTTTACAATAAAAAACAAAAACTCCATTAAGGATTCCTAATTGTTTTGGTATCTTTTTGTTACTGCTGGATAAAATTACATATGGAAAATAGGTTTGGCAACTTTCAAAATGTTTAAAACTACAATCAATTACTCAAAACATTCTACTTTACCTAGGCTTGTAGTTTTTAAGCCTCTTTTATTTAAATACATAAATTATGGGGAAGACTCAATTTTTTTCATAATATCAGATGCTGCACACAAAGTTAAGCCCCATTAGGTTGAAAATTAACCCATCTAGTCTTATATATATCCATGTGATTGACTAGTTAAGACTGGTTGTAGAGATACCGGATAGTACACCTCTGCTTGAACCACTATTCCTGTGGCATGTATTTGTTAAACATACACACATAAACGCACACAATCTGAAATACATTAAGGCCCAAGGCAATGTTATTAATAATTTATTCTAACTATACAAAGTATTTTCTACCTTTATACAAGCTGATAATCTAAAATAATCTTCCAAAGGATGATCCTACGTCTTGGATAAAAATAAACTAGAAAAAAATTTAAAAGATTCTTTTGAAACTTTGCTTTTTAAGCCATATAGTTCTGTAAGGCAAACTCTAAGTACAAGATAACTCCATGTCTGTTTTTCCATTCTCATGCCCTATACTAAATGTAATTTTAAGAGCTTTGAGATATAAAAGTTTTTATAAAGCCAAAAATTATTTCAATAAAAGGTATCTATCATAAGAACAAAGTAAGTATTTATAACTCAATTCAACTTAGAAACCAATTTTCCTAATATCAAAGAGCTTCTTAGGATCAATAAAGTACAAGACTCAACCAAAATATGGGTAAGAGATAAACAGTATAATAAAAAAATAAATACAAATCCCTCTTAAGCACAAGGGAAGTAGCATATAGAAGTGCCACTCATAGAAAAAAACAACAACAACCAAAAAAAAACCCCAAATTAAAACATTTGCTTTCACCTATGAGATTGATACTAATTTGAAAAACTGAGAACCTAATCCTAATCCCTCTAAGTATTACATTTTTGGTGGAAATACAAATTTTAATGACTTCTATATTACAATTTTTATCATAAGTATTCCTTGTGAGATTAGTTTTTCACTTTTTGTTATTTCCCTTCCAAAAAAAAAAAAAAAACAGGAGAAGAGTGCGATGGAGTAAAAACCCACCCCAAATCCTTAGTAAAGTCTAAGCAGTCATGCAGCTGTCATAATGAGGTCATACTTCCGTTGAGTGTGTGCTCTTCCTCTACTCCTGTCAGACCAAACGCAATCAGCTACAGTTTCTGTAGCTCCCTCAAGGGTACGGTACAATTCTGTCTGAGCAGATTTCTTCTGAGTCCAAATTTGTTGAGTCTTGTACTTTATTGATCCTAAGAAGCTCTTTGATATTAGGTCCTAGTCCTAGTATATTTTGATAAGGAGAAGACTCGTGATAAAAATTAAAAATCTGTTGAAATCCCATTTTTTGCCACACATGAGTGAAGCAATGGCTTTCAAACTTAACCAAAAAAATCTGTAAACAGCCAGTGCAGTACCTGTGTGGCTATCCTCACATTCTACTGACAAACTCCAAGAACTGCCAACTGCATTTGGAGAAAGACTAACAATCATATTAGACACAGAGTCAGCTTGGTGTGGTCTGGTGGTCATTTTCAAAAAAAAAAAAAGAGTTGTCATTTATCTGCTTTTATGGAATTGTGTTTACATACTGAAGCAGACATTAAATAACATGGATGATGATGATGAACACAAGAGTCTTGTTTACATGCTGCTTAGCCTATAGTACCTTATTGTGGCACACAGTATCTGTTGAATGAATGGGACCAGAAAAGATACGGAAGGATGATGAGAATGGAATAAAAAAACCAGAAATTAACTAGATTTATTTATCTGAAACACTAAGGAAAATTTACTTAAACACTAGTGGCTAGAGGTGTAGCTCAATGGTAGAGGCCTACATTCAATTCTCAGAGCTGCTAGAGGTGGAAGTGGGGAATTATCTATTAAAGAGAGGAGCAATATCACATAGGCAAATGCTTCAGGAAAAATAAGTCAGCCACAATAGAAATATAACGAACCCTTATCTATACCACATCTGGGTTTGGCCATGAGCTCTGCTCGAGTCCACAGAACAAAATCATGGGGCTTGCTCTCACTTGCTGCTCCCTGGCAAATCCTAGTACCATCTCCAGGTGAAGGAGTTAGCTCTAATTTGCTGGAGACACAGCCATCTATCACACAGCCAACAGCCTGCACAATTTCAGAACTGCGAGCAGAACTCCCCTTGACCAACTACCTTTAAGCTGACCTATTAGCTGGATGCAGCTGTCTAAACAAAACGAGACAGAAGCTATAGTACAAATACTTAACACCCCAGCCCAGAAGCACAGGTTAATAAAAAGCTACCGCTTTATGGCACTAAGTTTTGGGAAGGTTTGTTATACAGTAGGCAAAAAGTGATAAAAGTAGTGAAAGGAATAAGGCTAATGGTCAAAGAATATTTTTGTTTTGTCTGTTTGGTTTCTTAAATTTCATAACAAGAATACAGTTGTTGCTTGTTATCTGTGAAAGACTGGTTCCAGGACACTCCCACAGATGCTTAAGTCCCTTATATAAAATGGCACTGCACTTGCATATCACCTACACATAGCTTTCCAGAGATTCTAACTCATTCCTGGCTTACTTGTAATACAATGTAAATAGTTTTTATACTCTTAGTTAGGCAATAATTACAAGAAAAAATAAGCCTATACATACATGTTCAGAACAGATGTAATTTTTCCCCCAAATATTTTTTATTAGAGTTGGTTGAATCCCTGGATATGCAACCTGAAGATATGAAGAGCCATCTGTATATTGCTCATATACTACTTGATTACACTAAGCTTAGAAACATTTTGGATTAATATTACTGTAAAGTCCTGTCACCTCACAAACACATTTATATAAAATAATTCAGCCTGAAGGAGAACATGAATTTGAGACATTAATATTGCTTAAGAAAGTGGGTCAATGTAGGATGTACTATATAAGAAAATATAAGAAAGGATCTATTCATGGTCACAGTCACACCTCATTATGGCTCTTAGTGAATTCCAAAGGGTTAGGAGACAGATATCCCAGATTCTGCTTCACTGTTCCTTCTGTTAGATGGGCAATGACCATGTTCCTGCATTTAACGTTCATAATGCTATAGGTAAACATTATGCTACATAACTAAAGCAAAAAAAGTCAATTATCCTTTCCATGCCTCATTTCCTCAAGTGTAAAGTGGAGATAATAGTACCAATTTTAAGAGCTGTCAGGAAGATTATATCACTTAGAATATGGCACATAGTAAGGGTTCAATAAATGGTCCAGAACCTCTGTTGGTAAAATGATATAAAATTAAGGTTATTCAACTAATACTGTATGTGGATTCTATTTTAAAAATCTTAAACTTTCTGAACCAAGATGTGATACATTAAAATTGACTTGAAAATCTTGCTAACTTCTTAAAAAAAAGATAATTTTCCTAAAAAACAAAACAATCTCAGCCCAGGGATTTAGCTCAGTGGTTCCTGTACCTGCCTTGCAAGCATAAGGTCCTGAGTTCAAGCCCTGGTAACCACATACAAAAATACAGGGTGTGATGACTCATGTCCAACAGCAATCAGTACCACATACCACAGTGGCTCACACTGTATTCCAAAATCTTATATAGGTTTAAAAACCAAAGGATTTAACTATTGCGTGTGATAAACTTACAAAAGAAGAAAAGGGAGTAATAAATCCCTATTGACAATATCTTTACACACGCAAATGTGTGCATATGGTGCATTTACTTTCAGTATGTTCTACCGCACTTTGATTTTTTTTTTAAGCACTATTATCTTTGGAAAATAGGTTCTTTTTAGGAGAAATTCAACTAACCTAATTTGCAGCACTAGATCAGCCCTGGACACTTCTTTGTCTATCTACATTAATAGTTTAAAATATTCAAGCCTGCATGGGGATGTCCAGTTTTTAAAAGTATTTTAAGTAGGCATTCACCCATGAATCACTGACCAACTGTAAAAGTTCCTCTTAATTCAATTCAAACATTTTTAAAGCACTCAGTACTTATGAGGTATATATGGAAAATTTAAAAGGGTTAAAAAGTACCATTTATGTTATTATATATGCCAGACATTTCCTAATTATCTTATTCAATCATGATAATTCTAGAATAAAAATAATTCATTTTATGGAAGAGGCAATTAAGACACATAAAAGTAAAATAACTTGTCCAGGGTCTCTCTGCAGTATAATGCAACAGATGGAAAAGTATTACAGGGTGGAAGGAGGAAAATACACAAGGATAATGCCATGTAATTATTCCTACAGACAAACACAATATTTGATTATTAAATTCTTTGAATAGCAAAGCTGAAAGGGGCTAGGGCTTAGAAAAACCAAGAAGATAATATTTTGGGAGTGGGCAATGGAGTCCGAGGCTTTACAGAAATTCATATTTGAGTTGTCACTTTAGGATTTACCAACTTCAGTGCCAAGTATCAACCCACCCCCCTCATCCCCAATATATTAACCAAAATAAATTACTTACTTGAAATTGAGAAAAACAATTTTGAGAGAAATCTTCCTCAGATATATTATTCCATAGTTTTAAAACAAATAATATGATGACAGTTTAATTTTTAGGTTGCTTTTATGTGGCTTGTCTTGGTTTTTATTCTGAAATGAAATTTAGATTAGTCATTTTCTTGTTCTGAGAAACTAAGAGTATGCCAACATGTTTTAACTTTACATCCTTTCACATATCAACATGTATTCTTACAAAGTTTCACTTCACATCTCAGACAAAACCTAATTTTTAAATTATTCTGAAGTGTATATATGCAAAATGAGATCTGAAAAAATTTGTTATAGTTCCTGGTTAATTGTAATAAATGGAAGAAAAATTTAAAATTTTTGTATACTGTTATATAGCAGACATGGCACTGTTGAGGTAACACATTTCCTTTCTTTAGAATTTTTCTATAATAAATGGTCTCTTAAATCCAATGTGAACTAACTGTCCCAAAGACATGGACCTCAACTGCTTAATATTTTCTAAAAAGAAATTGGAATTGACCTCCTCAAAATATATATATTCATTTTCCATTGACATTACTATCCATTTTATTCTGAATTTACTTTGCCAGTACATATATTCTCAATTTCTGCTGCACAAAACAATCCAGTTTTCCAACAGTAATTAAGGAACAAAGTAGTTTTTATTGTATAAAAAGAAATACTCAAAAATCTAGAGAAGTAGAACACAGATTATCCAGGAAATTCAAAAGAAATGGGGAAACAAATTCCCTAAAAAGTTAAAGAGACTATCATTATGAGAGCTTAAGTTTTATTTGTAACTTGTTTTGTTTTCAAAATTACATCCACATCATGTTTGAAAAATAGATGTCTTTCTAACTGCCTAATATACCCCTCCTGTTTTATGCATATTTACATGAAATTACAAGTTAACAATTTTATACAAAGTCCCCCCCACACACACCTTAACTTATGTATTTCCTCTTAATTGAGTATCACTCTGGTGTTAAATTGAGTAAGTTTTGGGATTTGTTGTTTTATTTTAGCTGCTAAATGGCTCAAACTAGGCTACAACTTTCAAATCTCCTGCCTTAGTCTCCCAGAGTGCTGGGATTACAGGTATAAATGCCCTGCTCACTCAATAAATTTTTAAGTATTTTTAAAAAAATACCTAGGGCCAATGGCAACATCCTCTGAAATCTACCTTCTTAAATCTAACCTACATAAGCATAAATTATTTTTTTCCTTTGTTTATTTTTAGTGGAATAAATTCTAATTCGATCAAAAGCAAAATGAGAGAAAACAAGGCAAAGAAACTTGAAAGGTCTAATATACTTAATGCTGGCATACAATTTAAGTATTAATTTTTGTTTACATCTGTCTTAAATTCCTTTGACTATATCCAAATTTGTTATCCTTTTAAAAAGAATATAGGACATAGGCCAGGGATTTAGCTCAGTGGTTCCAGTGCCTGCCTCGCAAGAGCAAGGGCTAGGGTTTAATCCCCAGTAACCACATACAATTACTGGGCATGGAGACTCATATCCAGCAGCAATCAGTACCACATACCACAATGCCAGGCGTGGTGGCTCACGCCTGTAATCCCAGCACTTGGGAGGCAGAGGCAGGAGGATTGCTGTGATGTGAGTTTGAGGCTGAGCTCAGGAACAGCCTAAACTACAAAGTGAGACCCTGATTTCAAAAACAAAAAAAACCAAGACAATCACCCAAAATGACTCTTAGTATAATCTATTCACAAGATTCTAACCATTATGAAACACAATAGGCCTGTCAAGACTTCTAAACTATGTATGTGGAGCTCTATTAATAAACTCTCCAAGATTCTATCATTTTTCCTCTTTCAATTATCAATACCTTCCTCCTATATTCTCTCAGAAAAAATCGTTTAGGGGTGTTGAACAGTAATGAGTCAGGATCCCTAGTTTTACATAACCTCTCAACTACTAGAAAGTGGAGAAACTCCTCAGTTTGCCTACCTAAAATATGGTTTTCTTCATATAAAATGAAAGGCTTAACCAGAAGAGTATCACCCAACCTTTTTCTTATTGTAACTAATATTTTTTCAGCATACTGGACAAAGAAAAGCATTTGGAAACATCTACACGATGCTTGGTATCAATTCTTTACATAAGAAGTTTAAATTTTTTAAAGTATTATGGTATATACTATTGGACATTATGTAATACTGAACTGAACATAAATTTTAAATCAAGACATCTTCATATCAATAACCATACTTTAAAATTGTAATAGTTTATTTCTGCAGAACATACAGACACTAATAGGCAAGCCTAATACAGGCAGCAAGCTAAAATGGTACAAGTATACATGACAAAATCCAACAGAAGCGAACCCAGAGATTTAAATCTAGATCTGGCCCTTCCCCAGGGCCTCCCTCGCTCCTTCTCTGATCTCATCATCGAAGGTGGGGTTGCACCTTGCACTGGGTGGCTTGTTCCTCAGTCACCCTGAATACAAACTCCAACAGCAGGTCTGCAGTTTTTCTTCCACCAGTGCCAGCTACACCCTCTGTAGTTGTCTGCTGAAGCACCTCATTACTGCACTTAAAATATTAAAAGGTGCAGTAACTGCTGGTAGCTATCTATCGCTCTGTTTACAGGACTCCAAAGAAGGCTTCTTTGAGCATTCATTCCATGAGGGCCACCTTCCAATGAGCCATATAAAATCAACTGAAAGCTCTAAATTAGAAGACTTCTAATAAACCAGAAGTTACACCCAGAAATCACTGAAAAACTTAACTATGATGGCCCTTTAATTTTGTTCTACCTTTCCCAAAACTACAACATAACTCAAAATTACTAACTTTAAATAGTACATACATATAGATATAGATGTATAGAATAGATTACTAAATACTGTTTGGCATATCCTACTAAAAATGTTCATCTACTTTTGTCCTATAAGTAAGCCACTTCCACTCACCGGAGGCAATAACTGTCACTAATCACACATTTATCCTTCCAGAGATAACTGTAAGTATAGATCACATTCTATATTTTTTCTCTAAACCACACAAATGCAGCATTTTGGATGGAGCATAATGGAATCTTTCATCTCATTTTCTCTTTTATCTTATACATGGAGACTACAGCAGTACACACAGTTTTATCTCACTGCTTTTAGGAGCCGCCTACTATTTCACTGAATAGATATACAGTAATTTGCTTAAACCACTCCCTTATTGATTTGTTTAGGTTGTTTTCATTTTTGCAATGACAAAAATAATATCTCAATATTCTTTCACATTCAACACATGTAAAATTGTTTACAGGATTTTAGATTCTAGAATGGTAGCAAGTATAAAGTAAATGTGTGCTTAATTTTGAAAACAACTTCCAAATTGCTTTCTATAGAACATGAACATTTTATATTCCTATTAGCAATATATGAAAATATTCATTCTCCTTCCTCTTACTTTCTCTGTGTTTTACTATATAACCAATCCCTGTTGACTTGCCAAGTGGTAAGTAGTATGTTGTAGCTTCAGTTAATATCTTCATAATTAAAAATACTGTATACATCTCTTCATATGTATTATCTTTACCCATTTTTCTATTGGATTATTAACTAAAAACAAACTGTACATGAGGAGGAAATTATTCCTTTGTGAAAATTTTACAAGTTTCACTAATATTTTTACCTTTCAACTTGATATAGAATTTTATTTTTATATTGTCAAATTCAGCAATCTATCTTCATTTTTCATACTCTGAAAAGTTTTCACTATTCCTGGATCATATACAAAATAATTATTCTGTTTTTTTGTTTCACATTCAAATTTTGACTCCACTGGAAGCTAACTACTTAATTTTTCCATAACAGTAACTAGTTGTGCCAACAATGTTTATTGAGTGATTTTTTCTCTATGGCTAGATAAAAGTGGCATCCACAGTCATGTATTCAGTTCGCATATATACTGTATTTAATTTAATTTTTGACCCTTACTCTATTTCATTGCTGTCAGTTCACAACTATGCAACTCAAAAAAATATTTTTGAAATTAAATCACGTCACATATATATGAGTAAATAGAAATTACTAGATTGCTTTAATGTAACAATCATTTTTCAGTTCCTAAACTGAATTTATATAATTAACATCAATTTTATCACACAATCATGAATTTGATACTTATTTTAGAAATCATAATGCCCTTCATACATTTACTATACTTCTGAACCATATCTATAAAATTGGTTTTTCCTTAACTTGTACTCCGACTTTTTTTTTTTACAAACTATAAAGTCAATATATATTCTCTGTAGAAAATTTGAAAATACAAAACCTATGGAGAACCATATATTTTGATGTACTTTTTTGCACTTTTAATAAGTGATTATTCTATAAACTGATTTTTTTTCCACATAATATACTGATAGCATTTCTCCATGTTACACTAAACTCTTCATGTTTTAGTTTTGTTTTGTTTTTCTGAGACAGGATCTCACTATGTAGCCTAGGCTGGGCTCACTTTCGATCCTACTGTTTCAGCCTCCCAAATAGTGAAAATATAGACGTGGGCCACCATGCACAACTGTCTTATGTTATTACGTATTCTAAAACATTTTTTTAATAATGAATAATATTTTACTACAGGAATATGCCTGATTTCTGTAATCACTTCTCAACTACTGAATAGCTGTGGTTGTTTTCTGTATGACTATCACCTATTAATTCTTACAATAAATGCTTAAGTTCCAAGCCAAATAGTAAGCATTAACTCTCTAATAATGAGTAAAATAAATACATTACCAGTATTTTGGAAGTTACAATCTTTTTAGAAAAATTAGACATTAAATCTCAACCGTACACTGTAAAATTAAAACTGTAGTAAATGTTACCATAGAGTTCACGGAGTTTTGAGAGTCTATGATAGGGAAGGATTCCCTGAGGAAAGATAAATTGAAGTTTTAGGTAAAGGAAAGGAAAAACATTATAAGCACAGGGAATAGCAGATATAAAGCCCTCATTATGGAGGGAGCATGGCAAGAGTAAGGGATAGAAATAATGCTAATATGGCTGGAACACAAACAGCAAGGCAAGAAGAATACGGCTCAAACCATAACTCGACAGAAAGTAAGGGTCAGACTATGCAAGACCTTGAAATAGAGAGATGCCACCGCATAAGACATGGAGTTTTGTCTGTATCCTAGTAGTAGAGGGACTTAATCTGGTTTGCATTTTGAGAAGATCTCTCTGCAATGTAGAAATCAGATTAGAAGGGGACAGGGTAGATTAGGATAAACCAAGATTAGGAGGCTATTGTAGAAAACACTTTCACAAACATGTTAATAATTTAGACTCGATTAGTGATAGATAATGAAAAGCTGCAGATGGATTCAAAAGATCATTTGCCAAAAGTGATAGATTTTAGTCTCCAAACTAGGATTATTGGGCTAAAAGAAAGCATTTCAAAAACTTTGGTATACATTGTTAAACTGCACTGTAGAAAGCAGTTTTCTCCATTTGTCAATTACCTTGTATCTGTTCCTCTATTGGATTTTTAAAATCCTTTAAAAATTCCTTAATCCACACTTCCTTAACGAAGCCTTCCCTTACCTCCCCTTTTTGCCTGACAGGTCATCAAACATATCTTCCTTTCAGTCCTCACTGTATAAATGACATTCTACTACAGTCCAATTATTTTGTGTTCAATTTATGATCTCATTTTACTACATTATGAGTTTCTGGAGGGGAAAGCTATTTTTAAAAGACTTTTAAAACAACAACATACACAGTAGGTTCTCCCTTTTGATGCATGCACTGCTCACTGAATGAACTCAATCATACATTGCCTGATTCTATTGTGACTACAGATATGAAGGCTCTGGAGATTTCACTAAATTGTCCAGGCTGGGACTAAAATTGTGATCTTTTGGCCGCAGTCTTTCCAAGTATACAGATTATAATTTTAATAAAATATAATACAAAAGGCTAATAATATTTGCTACTCAAAACTGCAAAACCTAAGTGACCAATTTTGATAGTCATTAAATCTTTGTAGTGCTCCTGAAAACCTCTTATTATAGTTAAATAGGCATTTTGTGGTCTTAAAATACCTCTAAATGGTTTAGTGAAAACAAAGGCATCCACAAATACAAGTTTCATTAGAGAAGTTTTTGTAATTTGAATTGATAAATGTTATAGTTTTCAAAATTATCCTCAAAAACTTTAATAACCTACCAACTTTCAAAAAATGAGGCAATTATTTTTGTAGACTATGGTTATCTTTACAGATTACAGTATTCAAATACTGAATTGAATTACATAAGTTGTCAGATTTAGTTCATATGTTAAAAAGCATGATTTCATATTTAAGAGTTAGCATCTACAATAGTCTACCAAAATACTCCCTGAGCTGAATGACTTCTGAGGATAGGCTTAAAGAATTCCTCAAAATAACTGCAAAGACAAGCAGCTCCCTCTGTAGTCTGTTTGGCCTACTTTGTTTAATTACTCGCTTTGTGAACATCTCACACTCTTCTATTTACTCCTACTCTGTATCTCAGCAGGAAAGCTCTTTGAAAGTTTAATTCTGTTTAACCTAGTGAGGAGAAAACTGAGAGCTATGTACATTCCGCATGAAGGGAGTTACCTGAAAACAACTAAATGTTGAGGAGTGGAAATCAGGCATTGGATAGATTCCACCTGAATTCAGGTGCCTATGAAGATTCACAGCAATCACACACCCAAATTCAAATCTAAATGAAAGAACATTGTCCTGTACTTTATTCATAATCTTGCTTCTATCCACTGAAACAAGTTACCAAAATGTCATTATAAAATCAAAAAGCAACCATTTCTTTCTACAAAGATATTGCTCAATACATAGGTCAAAATAAAAGTCAAGACTTTAAAGCAGAGGTTTTTGTTCTTTGAAAAATAAATTCATTGCTCACATACAGAAAATTTAAGTACCTCTCAAAAATCAATATCCTCAATCAGTAAGGGATTTATTCAGTGAGTGAAGACCTATCATTCAAAAATTTCTAAATACTTTTTCAAATTTCAGTGTCTTAAAATAGGGTCACTTGAAAGCCTAAGACACTTGATTTATTTGTACATTACTCAAATCATGTCCTCAAAACACAGGACAACCAGAGGTCAACTGGACTGTTTCCTAAAGCAGAAAAATACTCTTATTAATAGAAAAACTAGTAAAAAAAAAAAAAAGTACTAAGCCAATCAGTTCAGAATTTTATAGTTCTAAAATAGCCACTTTGAGATAATTTCATCTGTTGCCATTTTTCAGGACATTCTTTGTAAAGCAAACTCAACTTTAAAACATCTTTTCTCCAAACCAAGGCAAAGAATTAATAAAACTTCCAAAATTAACTCCTGTATATGTGAGACTTGTACATATGGCATTTGTCAGCAGAGCTTTATCAGGTATGACAAATTTTCAATAACCTACTAGTAAAGATATAAATGTTATTTGTACTTTCAAACTATTTCATTAAAATTCTGGTATTCAGACTCTTAGTTTGGCTTTATTTGATGGCCTGCACTGGTTTTCTTTTTTCTTTTTTGGAGACAGGGTCTCGCTTTGCAGCTCAGACTAGCCCAGAGCTCAGCCTCAAACTCACATCACAGCAATCCTCCTGCCTCTGCCTCCCGAGTGCTGGGATTACAGGCGTGAGCCACCACGCCCGGCACTGTGGTATGTTGTACTGATTGCTGCTGGGCGTGAGTCTCCACACCCAATACTGTATGTGATTACCCGGGGTCCTTGGGCTTGCAAGACAGGGGCCGGAACCACTGAGCTAAACCCCCGGCCCTGCACTGGTTTTCTTTGAAGAGAAAAATCAGAAGTAGACCATTTTGTACTTTTTGCTTATATTTAATTAACACTAATTTCATTAAAAATGTGACATGAAGGGGACAAGGATTTAGCTCAGTGACGCCGCTGCACATACCTCACAAAAACTAGGTCATGAATTCAATCCCAATAAACATAAATAAATTTTTTAAAAATCTGACATGCTAAAAGTACTGCTGATTTATGAAAACTGTAAATTCTAAATGTTACGTCATGAACTTCAACTTTTTTGTTGTTGTTGAGGAAATAGAAAATCTGCTGTGAACCTGTGACCTTTCCAGCAAATTCAATTTAATAATCTTAAATTGAAGTTTGGGATTCTCTGTACAAAAATTAATACCTTTCAACGTGTGCACAAAAAAGTCTTACTCTTTTATTCATTTACACTACATATTTCAAGCCCAAAAAAGTTTGGCTTTTTTTTTCCTCCAAGGAGAGTCTATTAAGATGTCCAGAGAGAAGAAATATTTCTCACAAGCAAACAGTTCATGTCTTCACTTTTACTGAAGAAACTCAAGAGTATATAAGGTAATTTTTAAGGAATATTCTGATGCATCACAATTATTGCTAAAAAACAGAATTGAAAATCACTCAGGAGTACATATTTAATAATTTGTGGGAAGGAGAAATAAAAACTGTTGAAAAGTAACCCAGAAATATGCACCTTAATATACAGTAATGACACAATAGAGCCTATAAGTGTATTTGAAGTTTGGAAATGCAGCTATAGAGAAGTATATGAATTTCACTACCTTATCCTACCTCTGCAGTATAGAACACCGAGAACACTATATATCGCTGTGAGAACAGTATACAACACTGAAATTCCAATTAGAAACAAAGACAGCATGGCTTAACAGAAAACCTATCCTTCCAAACACTCTAATGCATCTATTTTCCAGCCAATTTTCAAGTGTTACACTTTCTCCAAATTGTTAATTGCATTCAAACCTCCATCTTTTAAGGATTAACAGCATCAGAAATCTCTTTCACAATTAAAAAAAAATTATCACATCTCACACTGACATTTTTAACAAAGAATTTACACGAAAGATAACTAGGTGGAATGAGTGGTTGTGTTTAGGGAAGTGCTATTATTTTCTTGGTAGTCCAATGAAACCGACTACTGCAATAACAAAACGAATGGTGATGAGAACAAGGAGCATCAAGTGGGAAATGCTATCTAAAATCCCATAGGACAACACATAACTAAAGTGCAAGCATTCTTTCCCAGAAGGCAGCTTCATTATTTCATGTATGCAGTTCAAAACAAGAAAAAAAAATCAAAACAATTTAAAAACACCTTGTAAATGTGGTCACCCTCCTACTTAGATTAATCATAAACCCCCAAGACCTTTTGAGAACGTAGCTTCTGCCACTACTGTCTCCCCCACACGATTCCTTCATAAAAACAAACCAACCAATCTGTATTTTAAATGCAATCCTACAACTCAGCGTAGGGACATTTTAAAACGTCTAAGCTACTGAGTTGGGCTGCGGCTAATTAATTCACCCCCCGTAGGTGTGATATCTCACGTTGGGCAACATAAACACGCATTCCCTACTTCCAAGGCTACACATTTCCGCAGCCTTTGCACCTGAGGATGCTGCCCTGTCCCCAGAGGCATGAAACTAACCAGTCAAGACCGACACTCAGAGCAGAGACACATGGCCACTTGAACGGGAAAGATTATCTGGCCCCCGGCGCCTCTCTCTCCAGCCTACAGAATCTCCAGAAGAGGCAGAAAGCGAGGGAGAGAAAAGGCGACAGTGAGCGACTGACCAGAGAGCTGACACTTCCCATCTGCTCCCCAGGCCACCTCCAGAGAGCGGTACTTGGAAAACGCGGGGGGTGTCGGGGCCCCAACGGCGACCCGTCCGCGGGGGCACAGCGCGACCACCCGGCCCGCCATCGGGACGAACGCGGAGCCCGCACCCCCGATCGCAGCTCCGCGCCCGGCCGCCGCCGCCGCGCGCACAGTAAACACTCGGCACTCGCCGCCTCCCGGCCCCGGGCAAGGCGGCTGGCAAGGACCCACATTTCTGAGCCTGTTGTCACGCACCAGAGCAAGCGAGAAGGCGCAGAGAAGACGCTGCGGCGACCCGCCGCGAGGGCCGGCGGCGTGCGCGTGTGCGCGGCGGGGAGGGCGCCCCGCGCCGCCGGCTCCCGCTCCCGCCCGCGCCCCGCGCCCGCTCACCTGCCGGGGTCGCTCCGAACACTCGCACTACCGGCACCTTCTTGACAGGGACCTGCGTGAGCGGGGATTGGCAGATATCCAGCCCCTGGAGCGGGCTGGCCATGTAGTAGTCGACGGTCACTATCCTCACTGAAAACATGTTCGCCGCCGCCGCCACCACCTCCCCGTCACAGGCGACCCGGCGGCGGCAGCAGCAGCGCGGCGGCGGCTCCCTCCGCAGCGGCGGCGGCGCCCCCTACTCGCTCACACACACACACACACACACACACACACACAGGCGCCGGCAGGAGCGGCGCGCGCGGCGGGGTCGGTGCTCGGGCGGCCGCCTCTTCAGGAGCACACGGCGAGAGGCAGCGGGAGAGAAGCCCTCGCGCGCTCGTCAGTGCCGCTGGTGCCGCTCGAACTGCCGCCACTGCCGCCGCCGCCAGGAATCACACGGGCTCCTCGGTCCCAGGCTGCAGCTCTTGTTGCCATGATGATGATGTCACGGACGCAACCACTGGGGGAGGGGAGGAGGGGTGTGCGCGCCAGTGTGACGGAGGGAGGGTGCCGAGTCGTTGGGGGAGGGGGTGCGGCGGGAAAAGAGGGGTGCAGGGTGCGAGCCCGGGGGGACTGGAGGCGGGTGGAACCGACGTGTTTTTCCCCCCGCCTCGGACAAGCAACAAGGGAGGAGGCTGGCGGGAAGCCAGGCCCGCGCCGGACGCGGGGGAATCGATGACTCGGCCGGTGGGCACGGCCACCTGGGTGAGGGGCCGCGGAGGGGCGCCGAGCACCGAGCTCATTGATGGGCTGGGAGGGGGCGCGAGTGTTCGGAGCCGGGTGGGCGGCTACGCAGAACTGGTCGAAGGTGCGGCCCCAGCCTTCGCCTCGTCGACCGCCATTTCACATTCTGTAGAGGAGGCGGGGTGTGCCGCGGAAAAGGGTTTTTTTTCGCAAGGTAAGGGAACCGGCCCGCGGGAGGAGGGAGGCTCCGCGCAGATCTCGCGCCGCGGCGCCTCGCGGGACGGGCGGGCTGGGACGGGCGGGGCCGACCGCGCCGACCCTTCTCAGGTAACGCCGCGGCTCCGCGAGGCCGCGGGAGGCGCGCGGGCTTCCGCCTCGCCGAGGTCCGCCCCGCGCCCCCCTTCCCCAGCGTGCCTCGCGGCCCGCCGCGCCGCCGCCTCCCCCGCGCTGCGGCAGTGTCTGCGCCTGGCCACTTAATGAGATTTATTCACGCTCGGCCCTGCCCACCTTGGCCAGGGGCTGGCAGATTCGGTGCACAGGGATTTCCCACCACCGTGTTTTTCTCCCGCCCCCTGCCTTCCCTCTCGCCCTCGTTATCTCCTTCCCCGGTGCCCCTACCGGCCCCGCAGGCTGCGCCCGGGCACGCGCCAGTACTTGTAAGGACTTGTCTGCTCCGGGTGACCTCCCTTCCATGGCTCCTCCCCCAGCGCCAAGAGGACGAGCGCCTTTCAGAGAAAATTTTGGCCACAGAGGAAGCTCGGTGAAAGTCAATGAGTTAGACGTGGACTCCAGTGTTATTCATTGACGCGTTGTGCAAGGGTTCAGTCCCTGGTGGCGTAAAAGCAAAAAGGAATGGGGAAGGACCCTTAAACAAAACAACTTTATTCGAAAATCGAGACGGGATGAAGCGGTGCAGTTGGGGAATTTGAAAGTGAGGGGCTTAACAGATGCAGCAGAGTTGGCTGTTCAGTTGGAACTGATGGGTTTTGTCTTGGTATCTAATACTGGGCGTGACCTTGGAGAAATAATTTGGTTTCTTCGGTCCCTCAGTTTTCTCCTGTAAAACAATAAGCCTTGCTCTTAAAAACTAATCCTTAAGAATTTCTTCCAACAAAAAGATTTAAGCAGTGGGAGGCAGAAACCGTGTTTTCAAGTTCAAAATTTGCCAATAAATTAGGTCTTTAGATAGTCATTTTTACTCTATCCAAAATAGAAGTCATCCTTTCACGCTTATTGTACAGGTGCATTTTATCGATTTCTAGGTTGCTATGTATTTGAAGTGGTGAAAGCCATAGGGAGCCATTGTGGCTCTTCAAATAGGAAAATCAGAAGTCTGAAAGGGACAGGTCATTGAAAAGCCGTCTATAAATTCCATAACATATAAATGCTAATAAAATTTTATGCTCGTAGGAATTTGAGACTGATTACTGCCCTAAATTAGCCTGCAGTTCTTAACCTCAAAGCATCGTAAACACAGGTGATCAGATTTCTGCTAATGTACAGTAAATAGCCTAATAGTTTTAAAAAGCAAAATCTCTTCAATTGCAGTTTGAAAAAGCTATAGAGATGATTTAAAAATTAGACGACCATTTTCTAGGCCCTGTGTTTGAGCCCCAGCATCAAAACATAGAAGATAACCTCCATTGCATTTTCTAGTAAAATCAATGTTTTGTACAGGCACAATGCCAAACCCAGTGAGTCTCATGTTGTTCGCTGGCAGCTAGAGTGTTCTTTAAAATGTAGTATTTTGACCCTTACAGAATTACATTTCAGAAGGTAGAGCCTGGAGAAATTATATTGTTAGTACTTCTGCCACAATAAAAGCAATATAGAATTGAAAATTCCCGTAGTGTATTCTAATTAAGTGTGCCCACAATGTTTAAATTGCACTATTCCTCACTGGAAAAGGGTAAGAGTACCACATTAACGGATTAGCTGTTTGTAGAAGGTTTCATCCGCTCTACACCTCCCCACACCCTGAACTATGAAATGCCTTCTATGTATAGGTCTACCTTTTTTTCTTGTGCACTTTTTTTTTTAAACAAGGCCTTGCTAAATTGTTCAGCTGGTCTCAAACTTGTCAATCCTTCTGCCTCAGCCTCCCAAGTACCTGAGTCTACTTAAAGTCTTGGATCAACATTATTTACTTTAAGAAAAAGCAATTGCAGCCACAATTCAAATTGTTCTAGAACACCAATTGTTCTAGAACGAATGTTCACGCTGAAATACAAACATTTGCATCATGAAATTAGAAATGTTGTAATTGCATGTAATTTAGTGTAAATCAATGTTCAAATTGAAACTCTGACAACAGTTCCCTAATTAACCACTGTCAGATGTGCTTTATACTCTTTGTGAAGAAAGAGTCCTAGAATTTTGAGTCAGAGAATGGAAATTTTAAGCCTTCATTTACTAGCTAAATTAGTTTGTCAGATCACTTTATTTTTCAGAGTTTATTTCCTTGTATATGAAATGGATAGTAATTCTTGTTTTAATTTCCTAGTAGGAATAGAATAAGGTTCAAAATGATGTAATCAGACTATAATAAGGGTGGAAGTTCACATCTAGAAGTCTAACTTAATTTAAAAACTGTAAAAAAAAAAAAAATCCACATACCTGGAATTGCCTTTCCTATGTACAACATGAGATATGCTAAAATTGGACTTTACACTTAATATTTTAAAGCATCTTTTTTGTTGTTTTAGAGTAGCTACTTGCCAGGTGATTATAAATGAGAAATTAAAACAGACATGGTCTCTATCCTTATTGTTTTCAGTTTAGTCTCATAAAATGTATTTTAATCATATCAGTTGACATTTGCTCATCTTAGTTCATGACCAGTGTCCATCATCTCATGCCTGTACTGAAAGGCTGCCTGGCCTTCTGTACGAATACTGTGCAACATCAATTAACATTCACCCATCAGCAATTTATAGTCTAGAATTCAAGACAAAGGCTAGCACACTTTTGAGGCAGGTAGTGGAAGATGGTTTAACTAACATACATCTAACCCCCCTCTGGCTTGCCTTTTTGTACTTTAGAAACTTGGAGGGGATCTAGACTTCCTTGTAGGTAGAGTAGGAACATAGATTAATTGTGTATGGTAAATGTTTGATAGTTGGGGGGAAAAACAGTTGGCCCCCCCATTTGTAGCATTAGCTGCTAGTCATGGTAAGCTAACAAAGCAATTTTGTTAGTTGGAAAGGATGCTAATAATTTTGAGCTGGCTTAACATAGAGCCCAGTTCCCAGCAATCAGATGTGCACATTTAAGAGGTATTTTTGCAAATATTTGCAAGATGATGCTTTTGCTATACTCAGGAAGATGGAACATTCTGTCAGATAGTGTAGTGGAAGTATCTGGTGGTTCTAGGTAGCAAGGGAGGAGTTCTGGCACCTATTTCTGGAGTCAATAGATACATGTGACTGACCAGTGATGCTGGTGGGTTTCTGTTAGAATAGCACGGATAGAATGGGTGTTCTTCCTGATTCAGTTTTTATGGCTGTTTTTTCTAGCAACATGTTGTCCAAACTTGGCTCTCTTGAGAGATATATGAACTAAATAATATCTATTAATCCCTCCTGTTTAAACTAGCACAGTAATGGACAGCTGCCTCACTTATGGGCCTCTGAGCAAAATGACAATACTGGGCCTATTAAAAAAGAGAGAAGTGTCATTATCTGTACTAAAATATATTGGATTTTTTTCTTCTTTTTTATCTTTTCTCGTGATATTGTTTTTTAATTTGCTTTTTAATGTCCTTATAAGTTTAAAAATTTAAAATTTTAAGTTATTTGAATGGATTTTACTATGATCTTTATAGTAAGTGCCATTTTAAAATGCAAATATGAAAACATTTCATCTTATGTACAATCATCAAAATAACACATTTGCCATTTCATAGTATATATACATATTTATCCTGTGATATCAGAACAGTATAAACTGAAAAAACTCAGTTTTCCTTTCATTCATGAGTGACACATTCTTTACCCTTTGTTTACTGAAGCGTAAGAAAGGCCTGAAAGAAAAGAACTCTTGAATTGCTCTACCCTCCCTTTCTGTGTTACCTTCTTCAATGTAGATGATAGGATAATACAATATGAGGAAATAAATGAGTAAGAATGGATATGATTGAATTCCTTGGTTACCTATAGTTCTGCTTTGAGTGGCAAATGTAGAACTGTCTGTACTTCAGTGACTCATGCTTGTCTTATACTTTTTTGTGACTTTATTAGTGCCTTTATCTGCCAGAGTCCTGTCCTCCTGAGGTATTATGAAGACTATAGGCAAATAGAGTGAAATAAAAAAGGACACATCGTACACATAATCTCAGTGTGGTTGTATGTTCTGCTGTACCATTGGAGTTCACTTACAAAACAGATATTCAAACAAAAACATTTCAAGATACTGACTGCAATTCATTAAATGAAGGCCTGGGCCATGTGTGACTGTGACTGTATGAGTCTCATGCCCGTGAAGTCAATCCTAAATTCTGCATTTCTCAAAAGCCCATTTGGCATTTTGGATCAAACATTTCTGCATTGTACAGCACATGTGACACCTATTATCCTGGGTTCAGTATGGCACTGTGACAAAAATGCTGCGTGTGTTTTTTTTTTAATTGAATTCTTTATTAGTATTTTTATATATACATCATGATCACACTCAACATTGGGAATTGGTATCAGTATATGACATGAGTTAATACTCATTTTTACCCATTCCCCCACCCACTCTACAACTTTCCTACCCCCACATTCATATGCTTTCTTTTTTTAAGCATATTTTTCCCCTTATTACTTACCCCTACCCTTTCCCTTTAAATTTTCTATTTCATAGTATCTATCATATATTCTAGGACCCGTTTACATTTTCAGATTCAAGTTTTGTGGTATGCAGTCCTCATGATATGGCCTAGATACTCAACAGTGTCTCTCCTTTTCTATTCACCTGCTAGCACCAGTAGAGTACTTATACCAGAAATTCCTTAAATATACTATTCTTTGCCTTTCCCACTGGAATATCTTCCTTTGTATCCTAATAATGTGTTGTGTTTGCTTTCGGTGGAGTTTTTTTGTTTTGGTTCTTCGGGGGGGTTTTGGTATTAGAGACTGAGGATTCAGTCTGGTTTTTATTTTTCCAGACAGTCTTGCTAAGTTGTCCAGGCTGACCTTGAATTTGTGATCCTCCTGCTTCAGCCTTTTGAGTAGCTGGAATTATATGTTTATGGACTACCACACACAGCTCTCTTGACAAAATTCATATTTACCTTTCAAGTTTTAGCTAAAATACCACTTTCCTTCGTTTTGCCAACTAAATGTCTTCTTTTAGTTTTGTTTTTTTTTTTTTTAGTTTTTTGAGACAAGGTCTCGCTTTGCAATTCAGGCTGGCCTTGAACTCACTATGTAGCCCAGGTGAGCCTAGCACTCCCAACAGTCCTCCTGCCTCTGCCTCCCAAATGCTGGGATTACAGGTGTGAGCCACCACACCCCACTGGCCAGGTGTAAGTCCTATATATCTGAGCTTCTACTACTTCTCTTGTGCATATTTTAATAGTCATACTACTGTAATTACCTCTTAGTTTGAAATTTGAATAGAACGTTGTCTGCTTGAAAGAGAAGTTCTCTGTCCTGATTTTTAGTATACTACCTCTACTTTAATACCTAGAGTATAAGTCCTTGACATTTGCTAAGTTTAAAAATCTATTTCCCAGGGGCCAGGGATTTAGCTCAGTGGTTCCAGCGCCTGCCTTGCAAGCACAAGGGCCCGACCGAGTTCCATCCCCAGTAACCACATACAACAATGCTGGGAGTGGTGGCTCATGTAATACCAGCACTCGGGAGGCAGAAATAGGAGTCTTGTGAGTTTGAGGCTCAGTTCAAGACCAGCCTGAATTACAAAGTGAGACCCTGTAGCAAAAAAAAAATCTATTTCCCAGGTTGGAGATTTAGCTCAGTAGTTCCAACATCTGCCTGCCAAGCTCAAGGTCCCGAGTTCAATCCCAGGTACCACATACCACAATGCTGGGCCTTGGGGTTCATGCCCATAATACTAGCATTCAGTATCACATACCACAGTGCCAAGTGTTGTGGCTCACACTTGTAATCCCAGCACTCAGGAGACAGAGATCGGAGGACTGCCAAGAATTCAAGACTAGCCTGGGCTACAAAGCGAGACTCTGTCTCAATCAATAAACTTTTAAAAATAAAAATATTTCCCAGCCTTTTTATTGCCTTTACAGATCAGTAAGACAAAGCCAAAGGAATAAAGGTAACCTCAGATCTACTTTACTTTATGCTGTAGAACATCTTGCAGCAGCTTATAAGTTGACCTTTGTATGGTAGGAAACATCCTGTTTTGACAGTGTTTTTCATTCATCTCTAATCTAGGAAATAGGTGGCAAGATATAGTGATTTGACAAAATTTCTATTTTCCTTATTCAATAAATGGCTTTTACTTGTTTTCGACTCTTTGTATCATACTTTTTATTTAACCTCACAAAACTGAGTTTTATTAACTACTACACTCCTCAACCTAGAGTGATTTTGCCTCCTCATTGGACAGCTGGTAAAAATGCCTGCTGACATTTTTGATTGTCACATCATAGAAAGTGTCACTGGCATCTAGTAGGTGAGAGGTCAGAGGAACAGCTAAGTGTTTTACAGCAGCCCCTATAGCGCAAAGAATTATCTAGGCCAAAGTGTCAGTTGTGCAAGTTGATCTAGTCTAAAGGAATTTTTACTCAATCCTTCATCTAGTCTCATGCCTTTATGAAACAGTAATAGAAAAGAAACTTTTTCCCAGAGGGATTTAGAAATCCTAAGTAAGTATAACAAACATTGTAGATAGTTGCTGCCAATTTTTCTTGGTCCCAAAAGACTTTTTTGGGTTTCCCCAATTTATGCATAGCATCTGCTTGGGTATAAGATAGGCAGATAAATCATTGCTTAATTAATAAAATGTTTCTTTTTCCTTTTTTCTTTTAGGTTTCTTGAGACAGAGTCTTGCTTTGTAGTTCAGGCTGGCCCTGAGCTCAGCCTCAAACTCACATCACAATCCTTCTGCCTCTGCCTCCCGAGTGCTGGGATTACAGGCATGAGCCACCACGCCCGGCACTGTGGTATGTGGTACTGGTTGCTGCTGGGGTGAGTCTCCACACCCAGTATAGGTATGTGGTGACCAGGGATTGAACTCGGGTCCTTGCGCTTGCAAAACAGGCGCCGGAACCACTGAGCTAACTCCCCAGCCCCAATAAAATATTTCTTGACCCAAAGATTGGTGTTTCATTTTTCTATTTTTAAAATCAATGAGGTCAAATTAATCATGTGATCAGGTGAATTTTCTGTGCAAAGATCTATTTTCTATTAACTTTTTAACCAATTAATCTCAGTTACTGGGAGAAACAAAACTTCTCCAAAACAATTCTTCTGGATATGAGGGCGATCTGGGTGAGATATCCGTCACCCTATTGATCGCCAGGTTTGATTCACCTTGATCGCCAGGTTTGATTTGGCTGATCTGGCTGGTTAGGCGGATGTCCCCTTCCTCCCTCATCGCTCCAAGTGTGTCCCTCCTGAAGCAGCGCTCTTGGTCGAAGAGGACGACCACCCCCGATCGAGGAAGACCTTTCCGTCAGTCAAGGGCATACGACGAGTAACTGTGCTCCCCTGCCAGAATCCAAACAAGCTCCCAAAACAAATCTCCCACTTCTCTAAATTGGTAGTAATACTTTATAAAGAGAGGGCCCACTGAGCCTGTAAAATGTGATGTTCAAGGAACAAAACATATAGCTGTCAGAACAAAGTAATGTTAGAAGTGATGCCCAAGCTCTCTAGATCTTCATTTAAATTACATAAGCATTTCCAGTGAATTTTAGATAGGAATAGACCAAACACGCACAAAGTAATAATAGTCCTCTTCCCAACTTAAATAATTAAAATCCAAAAGTCTTGAAAGTAATTTCTGTTTGCACCAGCAGAATCTGAGGGTAATTTTCCCTGGCCCCAAAGTCCCCACTGCACTTTTATTGTCACAGCTTACATCAAAGTCTAGGAAAACTTCCACTAATAATCTTTGTTATTGACATGAACTCTCTTGGGTTTTGGTCTTCATGCTACATCCTTATTTCCAGAGTCCAGGAAAGAGCTAGTAAAGGCATCATATGTAACAGATCGGAACGCACTGCTGATACATGATAGTCACATCTGGCCATGTGTGATGCATGCTTGTAATCTCAGCACACTGGAGGTTGAGGCAAGAGGATCTCAAGTAGAGGCCCAGCGTGGGCAGTTTAGTGAGAGGCCCACCCTGGGCATTTGAGTAGTTCCCAGTATTTGAAAATCATGAATAAAGTTGCTGTAATGGTTGTTATACAAATTACTGTATAGACATGTTTTCTTTGTTTTTGCATAAATACCAAGGACTAAAGCTACTAGATTTTACAAGAAGTATGTTTAACTTTGTTTTTTATTAGTACATGTTTGCATACCATAATGGATACATTCATCATGAGAAGCTGGTGCATATGCATATCATATCTTAGTCTGTGTTAGTTGCCTTTCTTCCTTCTCCCTCCACTCCTTCGTCTCCACCCCATTAGTGAAAAGTCTACCTCCTTTTTTCCCCGATATGTAGCTTTTATTTTGCTCTTTAAACCTATTCTTTGGATTTCTCATTAAAAGAAATTGTGCAGTTTTAACTTGTGTGTTATTTTGCTTAGCATGATGGTCTTAGGGTAAATACTCGTAGACTTCATAGTTCTGAAGTCCATTTATTATGTGATTTTTAAAAAAAAAAATCATAGCTGTGCATTCAAACTTTGTGTAATGACCAGTAAGTGGGAAATTTCTCGACATTAGGAGTCATATTTGACCTTTTTTTATTTCCTTGCGTAGTACCGGACATATAGTTGGTTTTGCAGAAATTTCTCCCTGCTCACTGTATTGCACCATTTGGTGAACAATTGGGTCTATCTAGGCATTTCTGTTTGACTTGGACAAAACTTGGAACTATCTGAGCAGACACTGATAATTTTGAAACCATCAGTAACAGCAGTTTTTAACATATTTTCTTTCCAGGAGCCACAACTTTCTTTCCGGTTACTCTATCAGTTTTCCCAGCAAATCCTCAAATCCAACTGAGTGCCTACCCAAAGACTTCAGAGTCCACCTAGATTTAAAAAAAAAAAAAGAAAGAACTTATAGTTCATATTGGCAGTTTAACACTGTACTTTTGGATCACAGGCCTCAGCTACATTTCTTTTTATCCATGCTGTTGGGAAGGGAAGGTTATATCTTTTATGTGTTAGTACCAACCATTCCAACTTCATACCCTATATGTATGCCTCTTATCCTATATCATGTTAAAATTCTCCTTTCTATGCCCCAAATCATTAATAGGATGAAACATTTCTGACTAACCTGTCTCTAACTCTAACTTATCTTCTGTGCTAAATTTACTGATTTATTTTATAGTTGAGGGTCTAGTATCTGATAAGATAAATTTCTTAATATTTTAAATTGATATTTGATTACTGAAAAAGAGTATGTTCAGACAGTATTGGGTGAAATAGGAACTGGAGGAAAATCATTCCTAAGGATTGTGACCCTATTCAGAGAGCTCTTTATAATTCTAAGTAAGCTCTACTTGTGTTTTAGGACTAGGTATCTCAGGCTCAGGTTCCTTGAGTCATTTTATTCTTGCCTTTCCCAGCTTCCTCAAACACACCTTTTTTTTCCTAGACTACCAGGGAATCCAGTACTACTTAGGTAAAGATTAGTAAATAGTGTTGTGTGCATAGATCATTTATTCGCTATCAGTGTAGCACACTGGTTAAGATTTGAGGCTCTGCCGCTGAGTTTCCCTACTGATTTGCTCTGTAACTTTGGGTACTTTCTGCTTCATTTATCCCATCTGTATATTATAAAGATGGTAATACTAGTATATATCTCCCAATTCTGTAGTGAGAGTCAAATTATGCATATTAAATAACAGGTTGGTAAGTACTCATTAACTATAAGCTATTATTCATAATTTAGGCAGCTTTGCCATTTCTTAAAATATACTTATTAATAAAAGAGTAATGATGAAAGCTAGGAGCTATTAAAATTCCACTGATTGGATGTAAAAAGTAGACTCTTAAAATTGCAAAAGTTCGAAGAAATTATTTAGACCATTGGGTCTTTTTAATTGAGTTTATTGGTACATTTTTAAGTATACACTATGATTACATTCATCACTGAAAAGTTGTACCTGTACATAAAGTCTTGATTCTTATTTTTTCCCATTCCCTTGCCCTTCTTTTAGCCCTTGCACCCCTAAATACATAAGTTTTGTTTCCATTTTTTTCCTCTTCATATTTTTTCTTTCCCTTCTCCACTACTCCCCCCATTCCCCTTAGACCACTGCATCTGATCAACAGTATGCATCAAAATCACTTATGAAGTATTATAAAAATATAGTTACCTAGGCCTTCTCTTCTCATATCTATCAAGACAGAATGTCCACAGCCAAATCCACTGTAGTCTTTCTGTCAAGAACCACTGAAGTAATTCCAATCTAGATTTTATGATAGAGAAATTGAGATTCAGAATAAATTACTTGCTGACATCTCACAGGGTAAGATAGTTTTAGGAATCCAAGTCATTTTCTTCCTTGATGAGTGTGATAGTGCTAATTTTTTTGTGTGCATGTTGCTTGCCATGTTGGAGTTTATTTTTCTGTCATTACCATCAGAAACAATAATAAGTGCTTTAAAAGTTGAGTTACAGTCTTACAGTACTTTAAGTACTTATAGTACTTTAGCTTTGAATTCAGAATAACAAAATTTATTTTACAATTAAATGCTGAGGACTATTGCATATTAACAATAGGATTCAAAGTGAATTTTGCTGTGTTTTTCATGTGAACATTAGTCTTTGCCACAGTGCCTACTAATTAGTGCAGAAAAACACTGTGTGTGACAGAGAGCTGTTCAACCCTACCTCACAAATTGACAGGCAAACAAATGTTTTATAAGGGAGGATAGCCAGAGCTGTTTTATAGCTTTAGAGCTTTCAAGAGTAAAATAGCACTTCTCATGATTAGGTGGAGTCTTTTTGGCTGTTTTACATTTCCAAGAGCTTATTTTTTTAACCTTTAAAAAATATTATTCAAATTTTCTAGTCTATGAATAGTTAATGTAGAAAATTGGTAGCTATTAAATACAATATACTTATTACAGCTTTAATGATTGGTAGATTAAATGACTAAAAATTATAGCAAAAAATAAGTTTCATATTTTATATTGGATACGATAGTATCACTATTTCTATAAAATATGCTTTTCCTTATCTGTAATATAAAGAAATAAAAATACATTAGAATTTTTACATGCATTTGTTCAAAAATGAGACAAATTAAAGGAGCAGAAACAACAAAATGGAGTTCAAATTAAACCCACCCCTCAAAGCAGATTCTAATTCTCTATATTTGCTATTATAAAATTTTTATTTTTATGTGTTTATTTGCTAGAGAAGATAAATGTCTGCCAAATTAATTTTTAATTCTGAGGCAATTCAGTTTTACCAGCAAAGCACTCACTTTGGCAAATGCATTACAGGCCTCCCAAAAAAAGTCCACCATCCCAAATGTCTATCAACCTGTTATTCAACTATGTTCCTTTCTGCTTGATGCCTCATCTGAGGTTCAGTCTTGGATCTTTTCTCTTGAAGCTAGTGCTTGGCTTCCGTTCACTAAAATCTCTGTTACACCTTATTGTCATTGGTTTTGACTCACTCTCTAGTTTTTTT